>CAIGQQ010031496.1:8486716-8496716 GCA_903798035.1 Danio albolineatus
ATATTTTTAAAAAGCACTAGTATCTAATGAATAGGCGCTAGTACTTAATGGAAAAGATACTAGTATCTAAACAATAAGTACTAGTAACATGAAAATAGATTAAATGTCGAAACGGCTTGCCATACAGAAAAGTTCCATTAAGGTACAATATCTCTTCTACCAGCGAGTCCTGACAGGAAGCACTGGACAGAATTCCAGAAAAATACATATCACAACACATAGACACACACTAAAATAATACAAACTACAATCAATTATTAAAACGTGCACTGTTCTAAATAGACAGACTTTAAAATATTTTTTAAATATAGTGATAGATGGTACTGATTTCATATGTAGTATATCTTGAAGCTCATTCCATACATATGGAGCATGCTTGGAGAATGCAGATCGACCTAACTCTGTATGAAAAAATTACATCTTGAGTAAAAGTATACAATTTTTTAAATTTTTCATGTTAACCACAAAAATCACTTGATCATCATGACATATTAAAATCCTCTATTTAATGATCGCAGTGCAGCAATTAGTTGTCCTGTCACTATATATTTCAAACCAGTATTATCCATATGTCAGCAAGACATTTTAGTCTTTTTAATTGTTAAAAACATTATTTTTAATGTACAAACTGCATATTTGAATGTTTTACCTTCTGAAAAAAGCTCATTCTGTATGCTAAATGCTTAGTATGCATTATTATAGTAATATTTTAACATTTGTATTCACTTTTGTAGAATTAAAATAATGAAAAGCATTACATTTGTTTCTGCTTTCCCCCTTTACAGCTTAACAGCTTAACGAAATGTTTGTATGTAACGTGTACTTGCGTTTATCACAGCGCTTTATTCACTGACCTATAGATGGACTTGAAGTGAAAGTCAAGCTTAATGAACAAATTAATTGAAACTTCCAGCTGTCGGTTGCAGCATCTGTTGTTGGCATCTTCTGAGCGTCTCCGGTGAGAATTAATTTACTCTCTCTGCTAACCAGCCATCGGTGGGTCAAATCTGCTGTCTTCAGAGGACTTCAAAACAAGATACATGCATAATTACTCTCTGTAAAGTATGTATGGTGATACAGTCAGCTGTTATAATGGCGGGTGATCAATGTGTTCATAATAGTGTCGTTAAAATCGTGATATTTCGAAAAGTGAAAGTAAACAGTTGAGGACGTCATTTCTTAAATTGAAAGCAGTGGTAAACCTCATGTTTATCAATGATTTCAGCCATGTTGTTGTGTTATTGCCCATGTGAAATAACACTATAGCAGGGCTATTCAATTAGCTTATCATGGGGGCCGGTTCATGAAAAGCATCCCAAACGAAGGGCCGGAAAGGTATAACTTGCAATATGAGTGAGGACGCAACTACATATGTTGCATTTTTGCTCCTTAAGACACCCACGTTGGCTTTTTCTACATTAAAATGTATGTATGTTGTATTTTGAAACTACATCAGAGGTACTCAGTGCATTTTACAATGTGGTTTTTTTTTAACAAACCTTCAAATGTTTAATTTCAAAGCACGACAAAAGCAGTGCATTGTTTAAATAGGCTTCTTCTACATTCAAACACATTCATGTGTTTTAATCTGCATAACAATTATGGATGCAACAATTATAGATTTTGGTTGTACGATTATAGTCTGATGAATAATTATGGTTTCACTAATGTAAATTTAAGCTTTATTTTAGGTAGGCCTAATTATTTAGATTAACTGTTGTTATAATCTGTGTTCATACACTCTCAGAAATAAAGGTACAGGAGCTGTCACTGGTGCAGTACCTTTTCAAAAGGTACATATTTGTATCTGAATGGTCTATAATGGTACCTCAAAGGTACTTTTTAGGCACATTTGTGTACGAATATGCACCTTTGAGGTACCACGGTGGACTCTTTGGGTACATGAACCTTTTGAAAAGGTACTGCCCCAGTGACAGCTCCTGTACCTTTATTTCTGAGAGTATACATACATAATCATCTTAATAATAATTCGTCTAACATATCTTTTGTTTACATTGCACTGAAAGCCACGATACAACCTATAGTTATAGTTATAGTTAATCCAGCTATAGTTAATCCAGTGTGCGTGTGTACTGGCATCGGTGTACAAGCTCGGAACTTTAAACCAGCGCACAGGTGGCATAACTGTTTAATTGCAGCAGTTTTGTTTTGTGCAACAGAAACGCGCAATTGAGAAGCCTTTACAAATAATTAACCGTGACAAATTAAAGCGCAGTGAAATCGGCGAATCGTTGCATCCCTAACAACAATATCAGTGCATTGTACAAAAGGCAGTTTCTACAAAAATATCCAAATGTTTTCGGCTGCCAGCTCCACTCACCTAATGTCAGGTGACTCACGCTCTGCGCAGCCTTCAGCTGCAGCTCACGCTGTATTGAACAGACGCACGTCACTTCATAACTATAGCGGCTGTTTTTCGACTGAACTAAATTTATTTCTGATGTCTTGTTCAAACTAATTGGAGGGCCAGAAAAAATAGTCTTGGGGGCCGGGTTCGGCCCGCGGGCTGCCAATTGAATAGCCCTGCACTATAGTATGTACCCCTGTCTACATTTCTGAAGTGGGCGAATTATGTATCCAGAGGTACAAATGGCTGTATTTCGTCTTTCAAATGAATGCTACAAAGTGGTATGACGCCGCCGATAGCTTTTGTTATTTTTAGCGCTACCAGCTTATGCCGATTGACTTGGGACATGGAGCTGAGTTAATCGCGATGACGGGGTTTGAGTCTGGTGAAAAACGGTTCCAGAAACAAGGTAAAACAAAAGCAAAAAATAATAATAATGAAAAAACCACAGGCTGAAAATGTGGTGAATTCATGTGGCCGCCACTACTTTGCTCTTTCTTGATTGCTTTTGAAAACACTATTGGTTAGGTTTAGGGATGTGGTGGGTGCGTCAGTTCATCAGTCAATTAGTCAACAGCAAGGTGGCCTGCTTCGCTGAAGTGTATATTGTGCCATCTGGTAAATTGAAGGGGGTCGCAAACCAGAAGCGCTGTGTCGCGACACGCAGCGGCAGGCCTTTCAGTATTCTAAACATAGGTTTCTATCACTGTACACACCGACGCCATAAGTCGGCGGCTGTCTGCGGCACCCAGCCACGACACAGGACACTGTTCATATTTCTGCCGTGCCACCGAGCACCATCTGAATGGTTTCATTTTAAATATTGTGCGAATGTGCGCGTCTAGTGTACAATACTTCTACCTGTCATGTGCGTGCCGTGTTGCGGCGCTGAGAAGCACATCCGGTGTGCGACACCCTTTATGTAAGAAGAGAACGGCGAGAGAAATTTGAGATGATCAAAAATTGTACACAGCGCCCTTTGGTGGATTTGCAAAAACAAAAACTGCGAGCAGACATACCTTCAATTAAATAATTCCCTGTCCCTAGAAATGTAGAAATGGGTACGGATCCGTAATGATCCTGGGTTGAATATATTAGGCTATATGTTACAGTTTATTAATGTTACGTCTATGCTGTAGTTTTTATTGAAGTGATGTTATTATACAGTATAATACGTTTTACTATAGTATGATTCAGAAA
This sequence comes from Danio albolineatus, assembly GCA_903798035.1. Lineage (NCBI taxonomy): Eukaryota > Metazoa > Chordata > Actinopteri > Cypriniformes > Danionidae > Danio > Danio albolineatus. The sequence continues at coordinate 8,490,285 of CAIGQQ010031496.1, forward strand.
CACTATATTTATTATAAACTACCGTATTTTTTCAAATGGTTGGTTACCTTGTTTATTACTGACTTCACTTGTATGTAAGAATGTTTTAATATTATACAGCCTACTATATGTTAAGTTTCTAATTCTAAAATTGCGATTAAGAATTGTGAAACGACTTTAATGGCTCAAAATAATGAAAACATTTATATTTTATTGTTTTAATCTTGGCGCCACGGTGGCGTAGTGAGTAGCACATTCGCCTCACAGCAAGAAGGTCGCTGGTTCGAGCCTCGGCTGGGTCAGTGGGCATTTCTGTGTGGAGTTTGCATGTTCTCCCCGTGGTCGCGTGGGTTTCCTCCAGGTGCTCGGGTTTCCCCCACAAGTGCAAAGATGTGGCATAGGTGAATTGGGTAAGCTAAATTGTCCATAGTGTATGAGCGTGAATGAGTGTGTATGGATGTTTCCCAGAGATGGGTTGCAGCTGAAAGCGCATCCGCTGCGTAAAACAAATGCTGGATAAGTTGGCGGTTCATTCCGCTGTGGCGACCCCAGATGAATAAAGGGACTAAGCCGAAAAAGAAAATGAATGAATGAATGTTTTAATCTTTGATTTATTGGTATATTTATTTGTGTTAGTGGCTGTATATTTGTTTTGCAATGATTTTTCAGTAATGTTTATGTTATTGTATATATATTTATATGCAGATTTGTTTGCAATAATATTTTAACTTTACAATTGGAGCGTATCACGGTGGCACAGTGGGTAGCACGATTGCTTCACAGCAAGAAGGTCGCTGATTCGAGTCCTAGCTGGGTCAGCTGGCATTTCCGTGTGGAGTTTGCACGTTCTCCCCATGTTCGCTTGGGTTTCCTCTGGGTGCTCCGGTTTCTCCACAGTCCAAAGACATGCAGTACAGGTGAATTGAATAAGCTAAAATTGGCCGTAGTGTATGTGTGTGAATGAGTGGGTATGGGTATTTCCCAGTGATGGGTTGCAGATGGAAGGGCATCCGTTGCGTAAAACATATGGATGGATAAGTTGGCGGTTCATTCCGCTGTGGCGACCCCAGATTAATAAAGGGACTAAGCCGAAAAGAAAATGATGAATGTTTGAATTCATCAGCATGCTGTGTGGCATAATTTATTACATTTACACAGTTTCAAACAATGAAAACAAGGAAAATAATAATATTATGTTAATGTTAAAATGGACTAACAAAAATATTCATCACAGAGCCTCGTTTAAGAATTGAATTCTGCCAAATTAATAAATAAAGTATATGCATAAATATTGTGATTTCCTCTAATGCATGTGGCAATATTTCCCTGTGGTTTCGAAAAATGTTTATATATCAGAATTTGTCTTAAGCTTTATTGTCACAGTTAGATGCTCCAGAGACGACACAAGTTCATAGTATTATCTATTTCCAGTATGATCTTGATCTGATGTCCTGGTAAACACTGAAATGAGGCCAGTTCAGGTCTGTAAATCTGTCATCGCCCTCTTGTGGTTGAACAGTGAATCTGCAATGAATTTAAACTAGGGAGTATTGGCTGCAACACAAATATTATGTGGAAAAAACATTGTTATTGACTTTTATTTAATGTGAGACGCTCCAGCTGGCCGGTTTAGAGATAACAGTTGTTCTTGCATAAACTTCACACCACCCAGTAGGAGAATATTTATTGCTGATTTTTTTTAAAATAAAAAGTCAAATGTTTTTTGGAAACCACAAGGAGGCAGCAAACATGTAACCAATGTGAAGATTCCGTGCCAAGTTAAAAAATTGCATGGGTTTGCTTGATATATAGGCAAATACAATTATACAATGTTTGTGTCCAAGAAATTATAAATATATAATATATATTTGTAAATATAAATAATGTATATTTGTAAAACAAAACTAAACATTAGTATTTTGAATACATATTGTGTGTTTTCATTTACATTATTAATAAAAATTCATTGTGTGTGTATGTGTGTGTCTGTCATTAGATTTTTTTTTTCAGATGTTGGTTACACTTTACAATATGCTCCATTTGTTAACATTAATTAATGCACATACTAAAACTATCAATATGTGTGTTATTATGGTTATTAATACGTGTTAATGTTATTTAATAAACACATCTTGGTGTTCAGGTCAGCTCAGTTCCTTCAATATTTACATACTTATACATCCTATTATATTCAAATCTAATATTATGTTTTGATTTATGGTGAAAGTAATGTTCAGAAGTGCTTTCTTAAAAAACCTTAGTATAAAGTGTCGCCGGTATGATTGTTTAGTTTTAGTAATTTCTGATTCAATTTTAATTAATTAATTTATCAAGTTAAACTAAATGAAAAAAAGATTGAAACTAATAATTAAATGAAAATGTCACATTGGTAACCTTGGAAAAATAGGTAAAGACAAAAAGACCTGGACCAGAAATATTTTTATGTTGCTTTAATTTACTTTAATAAGTTAATCAGGTTTAATAAACTATTATTTTTAAGTTATACAAAGTTTAACGTGATATTTTCAGTCAGTTTGATTAATGTAAGTTGTGATGACTAGTAAAGTTAATTTGATTCAACTAAAAGATTTAAAGCACAGGAAAAAATTACTTTTTTCAAAGCACTTTGTAAAAATCAAAGACATTAAAATGCTTGCAAAATATTAAATCATTTAAAAAAAAAAAAAGCAAACAAACCCAAATGCTAAGATCAACAATTAATAAATCTTATAATCTGAAAATCATTTTATCCTATTTAGAAAGTATTAGAGCAAAATACAAAACTCGTTGCATCATTCATCCAGCGACTTTAGTTTTGCCTCACAATCCTTGACTCGTGTTGTAAGATTAATTACAAAGGAATTTTCCCTTCTTTTCCCCAGTGACGGAGCAGAACAATGAACAGAGAGGAGAGCCTGGATGGACAGACTGCAGAGGAGGAGAGTGATGGACAGTGGGAGGTAAAGCCCTGGAGAGTCAAAAAAGAAAACCTGATGTAACTATATAGACATATATTCATTTTCCTTTGTCCTCTATTCATCAGGGGTCACTACAGCGGAATGAACCGCCCGGCATATGTTTTACGCAGCAGATGCCCTTCCAGCCACAACCCAGTACTGGGAAACACCCATACACTCTCACATTCACACACACTATGGCCAGTTTAGTTAATTCAATTTACATGCAGACTCCACATAGAAATGCCAACTGGCCTAGCTGGGACTCGAACCATCGATCTTTTTGCTGTGAGGTGACGGTGCTAACCACTACGTCACCGTGGTTGCTGGTTCGAGCTGAAGCTGGGCCAGTTGCCGTTTCTGTTTGGAGTCAGCATGTAAATTGATCTAACTAAATTGGTCATAGTGTGTGTGTGTGTGTGTGAGAATGTGTGGAGTTCTCCCTGTGTTTGTTTGAGTTTCCTCCGGGTGCTCCGGTTTCCCCCACAGTACAAAGACATGCGCTATTAGCTGTAGTGTATGTGTGTGAATGAGTGTGTATGGATGCTTCCCATGGGTTGCGGCTGGAAGGGTATCCGCTGTGTAAAACGTACAGGTATGCTGGATAAGTTGGCGGTTCATTCTGCTGTAGTGACCCCTGATGAATAAAAAGACTAAGCTGAAGGAAAATGAATGAATGAATGCAAACATCACAAAACTGCAAAAATATGAAACAACAGAAAATAAATATTTGCAAGAGTGTTCAAAATATTTTAGTTCTGATGAGTCTTGAGATTTAATAACTCTCAAAGCAGTATCAAAGACAAGACTTATCTAACAAATCTATTGTTCTAGCTACGTTTTTTTCCATACATAAACGTAAGGTTTTAACTACTTTCAACTTTAGTTTTACTTTTTGTTTGAAGTGATTTGCAACCTGGATACGATATCCTGCTCAAACAATGTAAAAGCTTTAAAACAAACCCAGGCTCATTCTGATTACGCACCCCTATATACATTTTCGGAGAGCGGCAAATACCTCGCAGGAGGTACTTTTTTTTTGTTTTTTTTTGCAGTTTTTGTTTTCTTGAATCCACCAGAGGCCGCTGTGTACGCTTTTTTGAGATCTCTAATTTCTCTTGCGAGTGCGGTTTGTGTCTGCTCTTCTCGTGTAAATCCACCAGAGGCCGCTGTCTACTGACTGACCAACCGATCACCCCACCCACCCACCCACTTCCCTAAACCGAACCGACAGTGTTTTGAAAAGCAATCCAGAAAAAGAAAAGCCCTCTTATTTTAACTACGTTTTCAGATTTTACCACATTCTCACCCTGTTGTTTACTTGTTTATTTTATTTTTTGGCTTTTGTTTATGTCTTACCTGTTTTCTTGAACTCTTCTTCACCAGACTCGAACCCTGTCATCGGAGTCATCTCTTCTCTCTTTCTCAAGTCAGCCAACGTATAAGACGAGCCACTGGACAAACTGGTAAAAGTGGGAAAGCTGTCCAAACAAAGGTAAGCAGTCAGCTGTTAAGTGTTAAAAAAAGGTGTCATACCGCCTGTTGCTTTTGTTTTAAAGACAAAATGCAGCCATACGTACTTCTGGCTACATAATTTGCGATCTTTAGAAATGTGTGTAACTTTAAAACTTTAAAGTCTGCCCTTAAAGGGATAGTTCACTCAAATATAAAAATTGTCTCACTATTCACTTACCCTCAAGTGGTTCCAAACATTTATGAGTTATTTTTTTGTCTGTTGAGCACAAAAGAAGATATTTTGAAGAATGTTGGTAACCATCCATATTAGGAAAAAAAAGTGCAATGAAAGTCAGTGGTTACCAACATTTTTCAATATGTCTTAATCTGTGCTCAAACAAAAACAGAAAGAAACCCAAGTGGTCAGCTGCTAGCATGAAAATGAACTGCGTCATACCACCCCTTAACGTTTGTTTAAAGAATAAATGCAGCCTTATGTACCTCTGACTACATAATTTGCAATCTCCAGAAATGTATATTTGATATTTATTCACTGGGATAAACCCCTTGAGATGTCCCATCTCATTTTCAAGGGGGGTCCCACAATTAATCACAGTCACATAATAAAACACCAAAAGACTAAAACAAGACATAACTTACACAACATCCAAGACACATAACATAACATACATACATACATATATGTATACACATTTGCAGCTGGAAGGGCATCCGCTGCGTAAAACATATGCTGTGGCGACCCCAGATTAATAAAGGGACTAAGCCGACAAGAAAATGAATGAATGAACATATACACATATACATACACACACGTATATATACATACATATATACATACACATACATACATGCACACATATACATATATAAGTGCAAATAAGCGAATGGAAACAACACATAAATAATAACTTCCTCAGGAAAAACAAGAACAATCCAAAGTAAAATATGATAGCAAAGTTTTCTTAAAGACTTTAAAGGATGTAATGGATCGAATGTTCGCAGGTAAATTATTCCAATCTGTTGGACCCTTAAACATAAAAGCTCTTTACCAATAGATTTTTTACACCGAGGAATAAAAAAATAAGTCTGAACAGAATGTCTAACTTGATAATTTAAGGAAAAAAATATAAAATATTGTTGTAAATAATAAGGATACTCAAAATGGATACATTTAAATATAAATCGAAGCTAATGAATATGTCGTCTTGTGTGCAAAGATGGCCACTGAAGCAGATCATACATTAAACAATGATGTGTATAAAATATAGGGCTGCGTTTTCAGAATGAGTCTGAAAAAGTCACAAGAGCAGAAGATTTATGTTACTTTAACTTGTTTTAATAATTTAATCATGTTTGAACTTTAACTGTTACGTTATACACATTTTAAGTTGACCTTTTATATCAAATGTAAGTAGAAATAACTTGTAAAATTAATCTGATTCAATTTAAAATGTAGGATTTAGCTTCTTTTGTTTTCGCTCTTCCATACATAATTATATTTAATTATATATCATTTCTGGCATAGTGTTCTGACATATTGTTTACAAACCTTTAGTTATACTCTATTTGGAGGTGTGAATGTTGATGTTTGTTCGATATAAAAAATGTCAAATAAAATAAAAAAGGGTGCGAGCGTTTGCCCATTTCCAGTTCCTATTTTTATCCAGTGGATGAGTGCATCTCCAGTCGTGATCTGAAAGAGTAAAGCTTTGCCTGAGGGCCATTGTAGTTTTCAGTAGCCTTTCTCATTGATAAGGAGAGGCTCTTTGTGCTGATTCTTCAGAGATTGTAGCTTTTTTTTCTGGATGCTTCTTGAATTTCAAAGGTGAAAGAGGTCACTTGATCTGCTGGCTCTTGTTAGGAGGGCTTTAGGACATGCAATAGCTTCAAATCTCTTCAGTGATGGAGTCAGTATGGTGTTTGTGTGGGTGGGAACAGTAACCTGGCAAACCCAATCCCCCAACTTATAATTTGTCTTTCTTGTTGGACATTCAAACGGTTTCCAAGTGATAAGCTTTAA
>CAIGQQ010031496.1:8497838-8533579 GCA_903798035.1 Danio albolineatus
TGTTAACATTAGATTATGCACTGTGAGTTAACATAAACTAATGTTAAGTAACATTAAAGGGCATCTATGATGAAAATCAACTTATGTAAGCTGTTTGGACACAACTGTGTGTACAGTAGGTATAGTGTGTCCACTGTCATACTGGAGTGATAGAAACCCAACAAGTCATCATTCATTCATTCATTTTCTTTTCGGCTTAGTCCCTTTATTAATCTGAGGTCGCCACAGCGGAGTGAACTGTCAACTTATCCAGCACTTTTTAAACAGCGGATGCCATTCCAGCTGCAACCCATGACTGGGAAACATCCATACACACTCATTCACACATACACTATACGGACAATTTTTAGCTTACCCAATTCACCAATAGCGCATGTCTTTGGGCTTGTGGGGGAAACCGGAGCACCCGGAGGAAACCAACTCAAACACGGGGAGAACATGCAAACTCCACAGAGAAATGCCAACTGACCCAGCTGAGGCTCGAACCAGTGATCTTCTTGCTGTAAGGCGACAGTGTTACCCACTTCCCCTGTCCAACAAGTCTCTTTTAAAAAAAATTATTGACGTTAAAATAGGACCCAGTGATTTTTGAGGCCCACCGCAATGTGCGTTTTTTTCCCGCCCAATGAATTGATTGACAGGCGCCATGTTTGTATAATAACATGTATACACATGTCTGGGATTAAAATATCTGTTCCAACTCTGTGATTTTTATAAGTTTTTAAAAGTTTAAAACATTTTTAAAACAGAGCATGTTCATATTAAAGATAGTAAAATCTAATTCTTAAACGCTATAATCACCACCGCCGCATGGTGTCAGAAAATTCTAATGTGTGTGTGTGTGTGTGTGTGTGTGTGTGTGTGTGTGCACTGCAATGGGCATTTGTGTGAGACTCATCATTTCAGAAAGGCTTGAATAGAACCACTAGAAATACATGAAATAAACTTATTTTTGACTAATGTGCTGTATTTCAGCTTCATCCTTGTCTGTCTCTATCACTGACTGCTGTTTATCTGATGTAACGCAGAAAGCAGACATGCGCTTGGGAACAATGGGCGGAGAGAAGCAGCTTATTTGCATTTAAAGCCACAGGCTACATAAACAGCTACAATGTACTCAGACACTAAAATGAGCAGATTCTGGAGGCTATAATAAATAAACTGATGTGAATTTTGATCTGAAACTTCACAGGCACATTCTAGAGACACCAAAGGCTTTTCTTACATCTTGCTGAAGGGGTAAAATAGGTGCTCTTTAACTAATGTTAACACAATTGAATTAATACCTTAATAAATGTATTACTAATTGTTTGTTGATGTTAGTAAATGCATTAACTATCATTATGAACAATTTTTAATGGATCATTTTTTAAGTGTTATTGATTGAAACAAATCATTATATTTTTAAGTTGAATCAATTTAATTTTATCAGTATTTTCAACTTATGTGATGCTAAACTGACTAAAAACATTAAATTAAATATATATATATATATATTTCCTTTAATAATGTTGAAACATTATTAGCTTATTTTAAGATTTATTTACATTTATAATAAATAAGGGGGTAGCACAATCGTTTCACAGAAACAAGGTCGCTGGTTCAAGCCTCGGCTGGGTCATTTGGCATTTCTGTGTGGAGTTTGCATGTTCTTCCCATGTTGGCGTGGGTTTCCTCCGGGTGCTCCGGTTTCCCCCACAAGTCCAAAGACGTGGTATGGTGGGTTGCAGCTGGAAGAGCATCCGCTGCATAAAACACATGCTGGATAAGTTGGCGGTTCATTCCGCTCTGGTGACCTTGGATTAATAAAGGTTCTAAGCCGATAAGAAAATGAATGAATGAATTACATTTATTTTAAGTTAAAACATTTTCTAATGAATTATTAATGATAAATTCTTTACAATATTGTGGTCATAAATATTTCTTATAGTTTTTTTAAAATTACATATTTTAGACATCTTTGCTTTATTTTATTGAGTTAATGGCAGGCAAGTCTCGATATTTTGTGGCATGTTTATTTTGAAGATAGACTGAATTTAGCTTTATTATGAACTTCTTATTTGTTGTTTTTTCAAACAAGATATTTCAAAAATTATTTGCTTTATTTCTAGCAAGTCTCGTAATTCACTTGTATGTTCTTACCACTTAGCTGCATGCAGAATATAATGATTTGGCCATAAGTAATTTAATAATTTTAGTCCATAATTTGATCATATCATATAAACAGTAATAAGTGATATATTCATTCTTTCATTTTCTTGTCGGCTTAATCCCTTTATTAATCCGGGGTTGCCACAGCGGAATCAACCGCCAACTTATCCAGCATATTTTTTACGCAGCGGATGCCCTTCCAGCTGCAACCCATCTCTGGGAAACATCTATCCACACACACATTCACACTCATACACTACGGAGAATTTAGCCAACCCAATTCACCTGTACCGCATGTCTTTGGACTGTGGGGGAAACCGGAGCACCCGGAGGAAACCCACGCAACCACGGGGAGAACATGCAAACTCCACACTGAAATGCCAAATGACCCAGCCGGGGCTCGAACCAGCGACCTTCTTGCTGTGAGGCGAACGTGCTACTCACTACGCCACTGGGCGCCCACTAAGTGATATATATATTTTTTAATTTATATATTATAATTGTATAATTTTATAATATATAATTAATGAAGAATTACAAATAATACACTGCAGTTAGAATAAACTCACACTGAAAAGTCAACCGTATAAGTATGAATAAGTACTATTGTAATAAAAATGTGACCAGCCAGTTGTTTAGTTCTTTTCTGTACACATTACATAGAAGTTTTTGTATATTTCTGTTGTCAACTTGCATTTTTCCAGAGGTATTATGTGTTAGAATGCAGTTGTGAGTGTGTACGGAGCAAGCATAAGCACTGAAATATGAAAACTGAAATCATCTGCACTGTGCGTGTGTGTGTTTCCAATTCAGTCATTCATTCCAGCGGTTCAATCAGAAGCACTGATTCAGTCTATGTGTGAATCATCAAGTTTTTTCAAGAATGATTTATGAATGGGTCATTGACTCATTCATTATAATGAATCATTCAGCAAGGAAACTCCACTAGTTTTCCTTGGTGGATCCAAAAAAAAAAAGTGACAAAAAAACGTGCAGTATTGTGTCTAGAATGTAGCTTATCAATATAGTAGATTGTGTTTTCCAAGTCCAGACCATTGTGTTTACATCTCACATAGAGTAAAAAAAAAGGTTTTAAACCTTAAATGCATTTTTTTCTTGCATTAAATTCAATAATGTGTTTTGATTAATGGCTTTATGCCTATATGTCAACACTACATGGCCTTCATTTTAATTAAACAGAAACGACAACTTCAGGAAACAGTTAATTAAGTGATGATAAACATCATTCAGTCCTATTTTCAACACAGGCTCATTGTAAATACCCAGGCCTTGTGTACATTTCTGAAGAGCCCGAATAATGATCAGAGGTATGTCTTGCTGTATTTCTTTAAAATGAATGCTATGGAGTGATATGATGTTTCTTTTCGCGATACCAGCTGATTGCCTCCATGTGGACAGCTTTTCCGGTGTTACCAGTTTACTCAGTAGCTCGCCCTGTACGTCGGTGGACTTGAGATGCCTAAAAGAGTTAATCGCGACGATAGGGTTCGAGTTCAATGTAGAATGATTACAGAAAGCAGGTAAAAAAAATACAAAAGGCAAAAAATTAAATACACTAGTAAACAAAAGGGTGAGAATGTGATAAGATCAGAAAATGAGGTACAAATCAGACAGCCGCAAGGGCTTTTCTTTTTTCTGGATTACTTTTGGAAACACTGGGTTGGGTTTAGGAAAGGCGGTGGACGGGTCAGTCTGTGCTTTTGAAAACACTATCAGTTGGGTTTAGGGAAGGGGGTGGGAGGGGGAATCAGTCGGTCAGTCAGAAGACAGCAGCCTCTGGGGGATTTACGTGAGAAGAGCAGGCACAAATGGCACTCGTGAGAGAAATTTGAGATCTCAATAAGTGTACCTCTGTTGGATTTGCGAAAACAAAAACTGCTAAAAAAAAACATAGCTCCTGGGACATATTTCATGCTCTCCAAAACTGTATCGAGGGGTATGTATCCACAATGTTGCCCATTTTAGTCTATTATAGGAGACAGAGATAAAACAGTCATCAAAACTTAACTTAACCAAGCAGTTGTTAAAATATCATTCAGATTCTTGTATAATAAAGGATGCAGCATGACCCATAAAACAAGTCAGAAACTGAAATATGAATCTCATATTAAGTTGTTTTAAAATCTCACGCATTCAAGAATTGTCATTCTGGGAATTTACTGCACTGAACTGGACTGCAAATAATGCAGACATTGATGGATACGAACAAAGGACAGAAAGAGTGTGAATTAACTCTTCTATTATTGTGGCATAAAAATACTTTTCCCCTCAGGAGAAAAATGCAGATTTTGTTCAAACCTCGGACTGTGCGTGTATTCATATAGAGCAACAGTATAGCTGCCAGTTTTGCTCCTACTAAAGCCACTATTCATTTTAAAGGTCACTGAGATCTTGCTGTGATGAAAAATGCGTGCATATTTGTCATAATACTGAAAACATCTCTAATATCTCAAACTGATGATGTATGAAGGAAGAGTATCTGTTACATGTAAAGAGTTCAGATGCAGAAATCTTAAAGTGCCATCTTAAATTTTCTTCTACAATGATTAGGTTTCTCAGGCTCCTACAGTATGTCAAGGTTCAGTCATTTAACTTTTATGCAAATAATAGGTTATTTTCATTGCCTTTAACGTGAAACAACAGCACTGTGAAAAGCAATAAGTTTGCTTTACTTAAAGTGAGTATACCCATTAAAATTATTTAGTAAATTAATTATGTGCATAATTATTAATATTAATATTAAGTCAACTTAACTGATCCAAGTTAACAATGGATTTACTCACTTTATAAAGTAACTTGTTGCTTTTAAGACAACTGGTTTACTCACTTTTTTAAAGTACACTCAAAATAATGATCACTGCTGCTTTTTCAAACTACTTATTTAAAATGAACTGAAACAACACTATTCTTGTCATTTCTTTGGCCATTTTATTTGCTTTATTTTCAGTCCACTTAAATTTGTAAACCAGTAAGTTAACTTAAACGTTTTGTGTTGGGACAACATGAAAGAATTGTGATGGTCCAACTACCTGGTTAGGGGATTTGTAGATCCCAGCATGCTTTGCGTGGGATTGAATTAACAGAGGGAAACGTCGACAATAAAAGTCATTTTAGGAGTTTAAAGTTAATAGAAAGACTTGTTAGAGTATAATCTTCACTTTAGTTTGAAGATTTAGAAGATTTTCATGTAATGCTTTGAGTTTTGAGATTACCACCTTGCAGAAAGCACCCATGCTTTGGGGTGTTGGCAGCTTAATTAGCAAAACTGCACATTATTGCTTTTCTCAGTGAGCAGTAACTGTCCTAAAATGAGTTCTGAGATCAGTCTCAATCAACTGAATATGTAACACATGAATTATGCTTAAAATTGCTTTTATGTTATTTAGGATAACATCAAATAAAACTAAGAGACTTCGAAATGCATGACTCATAATAGGGATGCATGATATTATCAGACCTTTGAGTTTAAGATAAGTAAAATCACAAATGTATTTAAACTTTTAATTGATAAAATCATGTAGGACCAACTCAACTGCATTTAATTGTGTAAATAGTTTTTTTTTTTTTTTAGTTGGCGCTAAACAAACTTATTGGATGGAAATCCTGCCCTCAATTAAATTAAGTTTATCCAATGAGTTATTTTTTTAAGTGTAAGGTATCTAACCACATTTTACAGTGTAAACGAATATAGGAGACTGAGAGAAATGCTTATTTTAGAACAAAATGTTAGATGGCACTTTATATACAGTGGGTAAAATAACACAATTTTTCTCAGAAAACGTATTTCTAAAGCTGCTGTTGACTTAAAATTTTCACCTAATGTCAGTAACAACTGAATTAATCCATACGTACGAAACTTAGAAATTAAGTTATGTGCAATAAAATGAAGAAAGAAAGGTGTAAAAAGGCATGGAAAGGTTATTCAGTAATTCTGTCCCTCATCAGTGTAAATGAATATTAGCTGCTTCAGGTACAACACCTACATTACCAGATGATGAAGATGAAACCAGGGTGGACATTTAAGCAAGATAATGATCCAAAACAAAGCCAAGAAACTCTTCGTTAGTTTCAGAAAAAGAAAATAAAGCTGCTAAAATGGGTCAGCAAATGAAGAGCTAAAGATCAGAGTTGCACAGAACTGTCTGGGGAGATTTCACACCTGAGCAATGCATGTGACTTCATTCTCCATAAGAGGTGTCTTGAAGCTGTCATTACCAAAGCAACCAAGTCTTTTAAACAAAGTATAAAATACATTTCAGCTCCAGCTACATTTCCTCCCTGTGTCATTCCATTGTTATTACACACACAACTTCTTCTGAAATAGTTTTTGTTATGTTGTATTGGCATGTTTGGACTATTATTTGGGTTTTTAACAAAATGTGGGTCAGTTCATGTCAACAGCTCCTTTAAAGATATATTTACTAGGGCAATCATGACAGGTTCAATACTTATTTCACCCTTATGAAAACTGTGAAGATTACAATCTCTAAATTGTTTTCTTTTGTATTCCACAGAAGAAGGAACGTCATGAACGTTTGGGGCAATATGAGGGTGAGTACAGTACGGCCCAATGCCAATTCCACCTCATAGGAATATAATATTTGATTGAACTGTAGATTTATCTGCTGTATGGCCATTTTTGTCTGAGTATTTATGATAATTTTGGCTTTGTATTGTAAATTGTGTTTTTATTAAGAAAATCATTAAAACCAATTAAACCTGTAATATTTCATACAAGTTGATCACAGCTTCAGACAACTATTTAAATAATAACAACAACAACAATAACAACAATAATAATAATAATAATAATAATAAAAAATAAAAAATAACAACAACAATTAATTAATTAATTAATTAATTTAATAATAATAAAAATATCCAAGTATGCAATGCAAACTCTATACAGAAATGCCATCTGACCCAGCTGGTGCTCTAACCAGCAACCTTTTTGCTGTGAGGTTGTTATTCACTAATGTTGAAAAGTAATTCTTACTCATACTGAGTCACATTTATCAAGTATTATTTGCTAATGTAGTAAAAGTAACTTGAGACGGAAATTTTTCGCTTATTTTCTTCGTTTGAATTTTGAAATCTGCAGTTTGAATCCCATTCAAATGGCGCCACGTGAGTGAATGCACCTTCCGTCTGCGCATGTGCAGATCTTACACCTGCTGACCAAAGTACGGTACATGGCTTCAACATTTAGTCAAACTTACTTGATGAACTTGAGTATAGTTTACTAAAGTTATTTAGTTTATCCACTGGATCCACGTTAAAGTTCACCTACTGTAACACAGTCAAATCGAGTCAAGTCTACAAATTTACCAAAATGTGTAAAGTTTACAAGCATTTTACAAGTAGATTGTGTGATTGTTTTTTACAGTATATATGGATAATAATAGATTTTTATTTGTCTTCATAAAAAACAAATGAAATGTTTTGTGATTAGGGCGGCATGGTGGCTCAGGGGTTTGCGCTGTCGTCTCACAGCAAGAAGGTCACTGGTTCGAATAAACTAAATTTTCTGTATCGTTTGAACGTGTATGTGAATGAGTGTGGGTTTTTTCCAGTACCGGGTTGTGGCTGGAATGGCATTCACTGTGTAAAACATAGGTAACACTTTATTTCAATGATCCATTTGAGTATTAGCAGACTGTCTACTTAATATCTGTTGAATCTTATAATCTAATGAGAATTAGTTGCATTGTAACTTAAATTCAACAAACGGACCACAAAATAAATTGTGACTAAAACATATGCTGGAATAGTTGGCGGTTCATTCCGCTGTGGCGACCTCTGAAATAGAGATTAAGCAGAAGAAAAAGGAATGAATGATATAAAAAAGTGATACTTTTATGGTGTTTTTTTTGACACTGACATTTTTGTCCTCTATGGTCTGATGTGTGTAACCTTTTTTTAAACTGACTCACAAGGAAGCGAGAAACGCGAACCGTTTCCTTTCTACCAAGTAGTCCACACAGATTTCCAGTCATTATTTCAATCACGGCGCTAAAGCCCTGCTTTTCTGGCAGCTTTTCACTGACGCAATCATCCAAACACGTTCAAAGTCAATATTTTCAAAGAAACTCTTGTCTGTTCCAAAGAACATAAAATGGCGGGATTTGCTGAATTCCTCGCAGCTCTCCGTGTTGTTGTCAGGGAACTGAAATCCAGCATGGAAATCGACCTTTGTATCTGACACAACACAGATACTGTCTTTCCATGTGTCAGGAGCCTGATGATGTCCGTCCTGATGGCTCAAGCTGAAGGTCAAAGGGTCTTCTGGCAGCAGATTCTTGGTCTTCACAGTCTGAATTCCTTCATTCTGAGTCTTGAGAATCTGCAGAGCTGATGAGTCTTTCTTCTCATCTTATGAACAACACTTGGCTCATTCTGACGTCCAGAGGAAATGACTTTTCCTAGTCACTCTTCATCTCAAGTGGAGAACGGGAGGGAGGCCATGAGTTCAGTTTTGGGGTGCAGAAGTTCACTATTGTTCACGCCGCTGTGTGTTTGAGTTACATAAATGGTATGCTTGACATCAGTTTGCTGCTGCTGCTGCTGTACATCTGTGTTATGGATCACTTTCTGTGTTTTCACTGCGAGTGTGTTTGCGTTTGGAAAGCTGAGAGCCAAAACACATGCATTTACATTAGACTTTGTGTTGTTATCTGCAATTTTGGTGTAAGATTTTTATTTTTGATTTGTATAGTGTGTATTGCTTAGAATGAAATTTGCTTTAACTTTACTTTAAAATAGACTTTTTTTCAGTATTTCGATTTTATTATTCAATTCAATTCATCTTTATTTCTATAGCGCTTTTACAACGTAAAATGTGTCAATGCAGCTTAACACAGAAGTTCTAGAAAATTAGTTAAACCTTTCAAATTTCAGACTTTCAAATAGTTATTCATTCATTTATTTTCCTTTGGCTTAGTCCCTTTATTTATCAGGGTTCGCCACCGCAGAATGAACCGCCAACTTATCCAGTAAATTTTTTTTTACACAGCGAATGCCCTTCCAGCTGCAACCCAGTACTGGGAAACACCCATACACTCCCACACTACGGACAATTTAGTTTATTCAATTCACCTTTAGCACATACCTTTGGACTGAGGGGGAAACTGGAGTAGAGATCTGTGCGGGACTGAAGTTTTAATCCCGCTCCCACTCCTTCCCACCATGTTTTATTCCGCACCCGACAACTCCTGCTGTATATTCAACATTTGTTTACCCGCTGCCTGACACGCCCCGTTTTCAACCCGACCCAATCGTTCCTGAAAACTGATGACCGGAGGGTGGAGGTGTTCGTGAAAAACACCCAGCTGGATGCTAAAGTCCAGACAGCCTATACTGTAACAAGCAACACACAGCATCACAAGCACCCGGAGGAAAACCACGCAAACACGGGGAGAACATGCAAACTCCACACAGAAATGGCAACTGACCCAGCCGGGACTCAAACCAGTGACCTTCTTGCTCTGAGACGACAGTGCTAACCACTGAGCCACTGTGTCAAATAGCTATTCATTCATTCATTCATTCATTTTCTTTTCGGCTTTGTCCCTTTATTAATCTGGGGTCGCTGCAGATGCCCTTCCAGGTGCAACCCATCACTGGGAAACACCCATACACACTCTTTCACACACATACACTACAGACAATTTAGCCTACCCAATTCACCTGTACCGCATGTCTTTGGACTTGTGGGGGAAACCGGAGCACCCAGAGGAAACCACACAAACATAGGGAGAACATGCAAACTCCACAGAGAAATGCCAACTGACCCAGCCGACAGAGAAGCTCGAACCAGCGACCAGGCGAACGTGCTACTTACTGCGCCACCGTGCTGCCCTTCAAATAGCTATATCTCGGCCAAATATTGTCATATCTCAGCACCCTTGTTGGCTAAGTTACTTCAAAAAAGAAATAAATGACTATTTACGATGCCATTAAAATTATTGCTATTAATTTACTATTTACTTTGATTTAATAATAATAATAATAATAATAATAATAATAATAATAATAATAATACCTATTATTTGTAGGTGTGGGCGTAGTGAGTAGCACGTTCGCCTCACAGCAAGAACTGACCCAGCCCCGGCTGTTCTCCCCGTGGTTGTGTGGGTTTCCTGCGGTGTTCCTGTTTCCCCCACAAGTCCAAAGATGTGGTATAGGTGAATTGGGTAAGCTAAATTGTCTGTAGTGTGTGAGTGCGAATGAGTGTGAATGGATGTTTCCCAGAGATGGGTTGCAACTGGAAGGGCATCCGCTGTGTAAAACATGTGCTAGATAAGTTGGCGGTTCATTCCGCTGTGCCGACCCTGGATTAATAAAGGGACTAAGCTGAAAAGAAAATGGATGGATTTATAGGTGCCTTTCAAAGGACACCTTACAGCATATTGCAAGCTCATCATTAAAATACAAGCCGTTAAAAAAAAGATAAGAAAAATTATAATAGACATAATATTAAACCAGCAAATCATTAAAAGCTATCCTAAACGAAAAAGTTTTTACCTGAGAGTTAAAACTGGAAATAGAGTCCACCTGGCCAATGTGCAAAGGCAGGGAGCTCCATAACTGTGGTGCTGTACAACTAAAAGCCCTGCCACCAAATGAATTCATCTTAAAGTTTGGAACAGATGACAGTTCAGCGAAAGATGATCTCAGTGAGCGCAGAGAAGTGTACAAATGAAAAGGATTTAGTATTGTATACGATCGTGTAATTTTGAATTAATTGTAGTCTATGAAGTTGCTTATCAGGGATGCCAGATAGGAGAGTTACAATAATCAATCCGTGATGTAACTAAAGCATGAACAAGCATTTCAGTACTTTGTTGGGATAGTGAAGAGTGAAGTCTTGCAATGTTACGCAAATGAAAAAAGGCAGATTTAATTTACTTTGATTTAATACTAATTTAATTTAATTGAAGTCAAGAGGGAGACAAAGGGGCTCAGTGGTTAGCTCTGTCACCTCACAGCAAGTTCTTCATGTGTTCATTTTTAAAAATTAGTGTTGAATAACTAATGTATGGCCCTCTATCAACCAGTCATAAATGTATGCATCTGAAAGCTGAAGAAAGAAGCTCTCCATTGATGTGTGGTGTGTTATGAGAAGTGTTGGGTGTATTTAGTTATAAAATAACTTGTTATTCATTCATTTTCCTTCAGCTTAATCCCTTTATTTATCAGGGGTCACCACAGCCATGTACGTCGGTAGACTTGAGACGCAAAGAGGAGTTGACCACGACGACCGGCGAAGAACGGTTCCAGATAGCAGGTAAGACAAAAACAGAAGCCAAAAAAGTAAATAACAGAGTGAAAATGTGGTAAAATCTGAAAATGTGGTAAAAATCATGCTTTTTAAAACACTGTCGATTGGGTTTAGGAAAAGGTGGGGTGGGGAATCGGTCAGTCAGTCAGTCAGTCAGTAGACAGTGGCCTCTGGGGGATTTACGCGAGAAGAGCAGGCACAAGTGGCCCTCGTGAGAAAAATGTGAGATCTCAAAAAGCGTACACATCAGCCTGTGGTGCATTCGCGAAAACTTAAAAAAAACGTAGCTCATGGGACGTATTTGGCGCTCTCCAGAAATGTGTGTAGGGGTACGTAATCAGAATGAGCCTGGGTTGGAAAGCACACAAGCCACACAAACTCAGCCAACAAAGATATTCAGCAATCAGAGTAGATTAATGAAATGCAGGAAGAGATGTTTTGACTGATGAAACCTGAAGAGAATCAACACACGATTGCAACAGTATATGGTTCATCAGTGTCCCTCAAGCCATCTATCTCAAGCCGCTACTCTTATGGATGATATTTAATTCAATATACATTGTCTCTGTATAGAACACTAAAAGTATGATAGAATTTCTGCCTTTTGTGTGATTAAAAAGGCAAATAGGTTCACAGATTTATCGTCATATACTGTCGTACTTTGACGCTGTTCTTAAGAGTTTGTCTTTTCTGTTAAGTGGAATACATCAGTGTGACTCATTGGCCAAAAAGGAGTTAAATTTGACCAATTTGGTCAGAAGAATTGGCAAAATACAGTTTAATTATATTTATTCATCCTCCTTTAAATGTATTGCGTCTTTTGTATGCAATGATGTAATATAATTGGCCATAATAGGATTTTGCATGTATTTTTTTCACAATTTCTATGTGTAATATATCAATAACGTTCATTCTTTTGCCTGCAAAAATCATGTAGTCAAAATCTGATGTCTTGACAAGCCTAACTGACACTATATAAATGGAAAGATATCCAAATACATTACTTCATTCGCTTACTTCATACTGTAATATTCCCAGGTTTTGCTCTTTTGGAGATTTTAATCACACAGAGTGACATGTTTCTACGTATTGTCTAGCATTTGAGTAAGTGTTTGAATTATAATCAGTCTTATATCAGTCTTATAATCAAACCTTCTCTAGGTATTTGTTTTGAAATAGAAGTATAGACTGTTTATAAGACTAGAATTTAAAGGGACAGTGCACTCAAAAATGAAATGTACTCATCCTAATTTTAGTCAAACCTTTATGACTTTTTTTCTTCTGTTGAACACAAAATAAGATATTTAGAGACATGTTGGTCACAGTTTTTCTGTTAATTAAAAGTGTTTTTCGTTTATTTACAGTTGTGAATTGCATTATGGGATCTTAATCTCTGCTCTGTCAACGTTTGATGTTGAAGATTCAACTCTACAGTTCAACAAAGTGATTTTTATAGACATTCAGTAGTTTGAAATAATATAATTTTTAAGAAATAATATAAAGAGAGAAATAAGTCTGTAAACTAACAGAAAATATACTAGCAGTTAATTACAAGGGTTTTGTACCATAATATACAACACCAACCCAGACAATATATCACTGTAAACTGTTATAATTGTTAATAAAAGTCACTTTTTTGAACTTTTCAAGGTTAAAAGTTGTTAGAAGAAAGATCAAGGACCCATAATGGCATTCAAAGGCATAAATAAATGCGAAAGAAAATCTAAATCAAAATATGAATCACAAAATATGGAAAACTGCCTATTTATGGATATTTTTTACACTGTATGAAAGTCATCAGCTATTGCCAGATTTCTAACATTCATCAAAATATCTTCTTTTGTCTTCAACCAAAGAAAAAAATGGATAATGGTTTGGAAAAAGTGAATAGAGGGTAAATAATGACACAATACAATTTTTTTTCAAGTCCTCATAGTAGTTGCTTCATGTATCTTGAGTTCCTATTGTGTTCACTCTAGCGTTTTTACATTATTTTTACTCCATCCCCCTCTTTTTTTTTGCCTTGCGCGCTACTGTACTGCCTTTGAAGTCTTTTGAAGATATTAATCCTCCTTTCATGCTTGATTCGAAATCCTTACTGATTATTTTCACGAAAGAATTTCAAACAACCCAGGAATTTGCTTTCCATCCATACTGAGTGTATTTTTTTGAAGGGGAAATTAATAGGAAATGATCACGTAATTCTTTTCATCTGACTACGAGGTGGACGGTAAATGCAAACAGATTGCATCCATTCAAAAGGTCTGTTTGCACTTACTCTCGAAAAACTGAAAACTGTGAAAGTCGAGATGCTTCCTACATATCACATAATACATGCACACAAAAAAGTGGCAATTGAGAGCTGTAAACATGGTGTGAGGTGATTTGTCTTTGTTGGAGATATAAGTTCAGTGTGTTCCTATCTAATTACTTCTCCAAAGGCATTTGATGACATTTAAAGATTCTGTGACAAGAATCGTGATAATGGATGAGTTTGACACAAAACCAGCTAAATTTGTTGTGCACAAAAGAGTGAGCAACAATTCAAAATTTGCATTGATCCTTGAAATGAATGCCGAAGAGCCTGCAACCAATTTAAAGGGCAATGAAAGACATTTATTCTCCACCCATCTTTTCCACAGGTTTGTTTACCTGTGCTTTTTCAAGTTTAGTTGTGGGAAAAAGATTGTTTGTTATTGGCTTAACAGGATATTTGAAAAGATGAATTCACCTTGTGTAGTTGTTGCGTTGATGATAAATTAGATTAGTGCTGTAAAATAAATATTTTTAAAGTTATAGTTCACCCGAAAAGGAACATTCTGTCAACATTTACTAACATTCGTGTCATTCTAAACCTGAATCATTGTCTTATGTGGAAAACAAAAGATAAAAAAATAATAATAATAATAATAATTTAAAAAATATATATACATATAAATACACTGTAAAAAAATCCGTGATTTTACGATTCATTTCCAGCAGCTAGCGTCCTGAAAAAAAAACTTAAAATAACAGCCGTTATATTACAGGAATATACTGTAAAATAACGGATACTAATTACAGAAATTTCCTTAAATTTAAATTTCTGGTAAATTTCTGTAATTTAGTATCCGTTATTTTACTGTAAAGTTCTGTAATTTAACGGTCTTTTTTTTCCGGCACCTCAGCTACCGGAAATAAACAGTTAAATTACGTATTTTTGGGGACCAACATTATCAGTGTATCTGATTAAACTTCATTGTGTAATTATCACGGTTTTCAACAATTTATACAGGTATGGAATGAAACTAGTAACACCTGGTGTTAAGATGTATTTTTGTTAGTCTTAAAATGTGTTATGAAATTTCAAACAACATCTTGTCACATATTGGATCCACTCAATGCTATCACAGCCTCTTATGTTTTTCCTGTTGCCGTGAAATAATACGCACTATAGTCCCTATTTAGCGCATCCCAGTTTAGTGGACTAGGAACGGGTGACCAAAAAAAAAAAAAACCTAGGTTATGAAAGTTATTATTGCATCGTTTCCAGTCAGTGTCTTTCTCAGAAATGACTGTGAATGAAAGTTGAAAGTCTGAAGAATGAAAGTCTTTTGTTTTCCGCCCACCATAATTCTTCATCTTTTGTTTAAAAGTGGCCCAGAATCATAGTGGTTCCCAACCCTAGTCCTGAGCCCATCTGAAGGAACTTTTTCACAGTAACATGAACCGAAGTAACTGTTTTCTTGTGTATTTGAACCACTAGAACTGGGAAGGACTTTAGGAACTCGTTTGTGGTTACTTCAGAATAGGGGCCAATTTAGCACAAAAGAGAAAAACCTTTATTCAACCTTCTAAGAATTAAACTCTCTATTCTGTTATTTTTTGTCGACATAAAAA
This sequence comes from Danio albolineatus, assembly GCA_903798035.1. NCBI lineage: Eukaryota > Metazoa > Chordata > Actinopteri > Cypriniformes > Danionidae > Danio > Danio albolineatus. The sequence continues at coordinate 8,513,170 of CAIGQQ010031496.1, forward strand.
ATAAACGGGGCCTTTTTTTTTCTGATAGAACATATTTTTTCATCCACTTGATCTTTTATTGCTTACACTGTCTATTGAATTTTCTACACATTAATTAATGAACTCTAGAGTTTAAAAAAGGGACTTTTAATGACATTTTAGTAGTTATAATGTATAAGAAATAATATATAGAAATATAAATCTGTAAAATAACAAGGTTTTTAAACCGTAATATACAACACCAACCCAGACAATATATCACTTTCAGCTATTAAAAATGTTAATAAAAGTCACTTTTTTGAGCTTTTCATGCACTGTAAAAAATATCTGTAATTTTACGTTTTTTTTCCTGCTGTAAAAAACGTAAAATAAATTACAGAAATTTACCGTAAAATAATGGATATTAAAGTACAGATATTTACCATTTAAAATTTCTGTAATTTAATATCCGTTATTTAAGGTATATTTCTGTAATTCAAAGGCCGTTATTTAAGGTTTTTTACGGCACCCCAGCTGCCGGAAATAAACCGTAAAATTACGGATTTTTTTTTACAGTGTGGTTAAAAGTTGTTGGAAGAAAGATGAAGCTCCCATAATGCAATTCAAAAGCATAAATAAACAAGGAAAAAATTATAGAAAAACTGCTAATTTACGTATATTTTTACAGTGTAGTCTGTCCAAAGAAATGATTTGGTCTTCCAACACCATCTTTCTGTTCAGTGTTCTGTTCTGTATTCTTTATTTAAAAATAAAACACCTTGTTCTAACTTCCCAAAACTAACACTATCTTATCTAATCTATCTCTCGCTCTGCATAGTGTGTACATATACAGTGTGTGTATATATATATATATATATATATATATAGTGTGTGTGTATATATAGGACATATGTGAAATACATAAAGACAGTAAGATTTACCAGCACACTACAGTTAGTTGAATTGAACTGGTTTCATCAAAACACATCTGATACTGACTATTTTAGTAATATTCCTCACATCTGCTATAATGGAGATTTGAACTCTATATTCCTTATTGAGGTTGGCTGTTGTTTTGACCTGTACTTAGACACTTGCTACCTTTCTAAACTGCTGAAATATCAGCCATTCATCAGCCTGACTTTCACTATAAATTAATTGCTTCAGCATCTGGAAGTTTAGACCTTGTGCACAAGAATGTGATTAGAGGGCTGAAGCTGGGGAGATTGCGAAAAAGAAAGCAAAAACATGTGCACAATTCTGTTCACTTTCTACCATCATAGAGAGCATGCAAATATGGGAGTTGGACATATTTTGCCTCACAGAGTGTTAACCGTTTAAATAAGGACATGCAAGCCTTGTCATCTTGTCGACAGACTTTCCCAAGTATTTGGATCCTTATTGTCCTGCTTTTCTCTTGGATCCAAATAAAAGAATAACCGTGAGTCTTTAAGCTGCTTTAATGGCTCCTATTGTCCTCATAGTCACTGCATTGGTCAGTTTAGATAAAAGCGTCTGCCACAGAATAAAATATAAACGTATTGCAATGTAAAATGTAGTTCTCGAGGGACCGACCTGGTGGCTAGTTCCTATTACCGAGTTCAAAAGCTTCTTTAGTCAGAACAAGTTTTGCAAGTCTGTTGTCATGCTTATTGAAGTTGCGCCGATCCCTCAATAGCTTCTTCCAGACTCTTTCTTTTTCCCCTTGTTGTTTTTTTGTTGAAAACAGCCGAGAAACAAGAGTCCTGAGCCACACGCCAACATCAACAAGAAACAATACTGTTTGGAATGTTACGGGCTGCAGACCTCAAAATCACATTTACACAGTTGCATATGCCCTGCAGTTTTAAATTTTTTTTTACTTGACTCTCTGTGAACTTGACAGCTTCCTATCAGCGTTTATTGTTGAATCCTCTTCATGCAGCAAGCAACATCATCAGTCTTGTTGTAGAGCGTGAAGTGCTTTGATTTGGACATCATTACGCATGACCTCAGATGACCTTGAGCATCTGTGCAGTGGAAAGAGTACAGAAAAAAATCATATACCAGTACCATCACTTGCCTAAAAATGTAGTGCGAGTAGAGTAAAAGTATCTATTGTAAATATAACTCAAAGAATGATTAAAAAGAACTTTCAAAAGTACTCAAGTGTAGTGAGTAGTGAGTATTACGCTGTAAAAAGCTGATGCATTTACATGTAATTTGTGGATGTGTGTAAACGTAACAATCTGTAAGGCATTTATAAGTCATAAGTGGGGCCAGAAGTAATCTGCGGACATTTTTTGCTGTTTCTGCGCAGAATTTTGCTACAAATCTGCGGATTTATGCAGAATGATTTTGGGAGAATCATAACTAAAACTTAATATATGAAATAAAAACTAATACCTTTTTAACTTTTATTTAATGTTTACAATGTGAATCCAATTAGATCCACTTTATTTGGTAAACAAAGCAAGTCTCCCATATAAAATATTTACTAAAAGACAGAAAATAATACTTTACAAACTGTATTGTAAATAAATCAGAATCAATGATGAGTTAAAAATCGGCGGAAATCTGTGGAATTCTGCGCGCTTAGATTCCGTGTGGCCCTAGTCATAAGACATTAATATTAGGTTAGATTTAGGTCGTGACGTCAGGTGACCAAAATTCTATGTCTAAGGACAACATTATATTGACGTCCAATAATGACGTCAAATGACATTAATATTTGGTTGGTTTTAGCTTGTGGAAGAAAGTGACTAAAATCCAATGTCGAGCCAACATCTTAAACCAATGTCATGCTGTAACATCAAAGCACACAACGTCAAGCTGTAACATCATTAGATGTTAATATTTGGTTGATTTTAGGTTAGACATTGGACATTGACATCAGCCTGACTCGATATTCATTTTCAAACAAAATGCAACGTCCTCATGATGTTGAGGTACAACTTATATCTGACATCACGTTGACGTCTTGTGCCTGCTGGGTATTTAAGCCCATTTCGGACATCATACAGTAAACATCCGTCATCTTATCAGTGACATGCATCTAAACAGTCTCTGGGTCAATGCGTGTGAAGATTCTGGGCATCTTCTTGGACATTTTTAATGCAGTTAAACAGTTTGCTGCAATTATAAATCGCCCATGTCTTGAGGTAGTTCATTATGATGCGATTTACCTTCTGCGTGCGATTTAATTGGACAGGAATCACAGGACTTTTTTTTCTAATCCCCATAGACAAGAAAAAATACATTAGTGACTGCAGGTTGAAGGAAAGCAGTGGAGTAAAAGTGCCGATACTGCACTAAAAATGTATTTAAGGGAAAGTAAAAGTGCACATTTTTAAAACTACTTAGTAAAGTTCCTGAGCAAAACTAATCCGTTACAGTAGTTTGAGTATTTGTAATTTGTTACTTTATACTACTGGAAATCCATCACTCTGCACCATACAAGATCTTTACATATAACATCCAAACAAAAGGTGCTTCAGTGGTAATTATGAGGCAATCATACATTTACATTTACATTTAGGGATTCCTAAAGTTATTCAAAAATATTATTCAATTCATCTCAATTCGTGTTTATTACTGTAGCACTTTTAAAATGTAGAAAATGTGTCAAAGCAGCTTAACATAGAAGTTCTAGTAAATTGAAACTGTGTCAGTCCAGTGTTCAGAGTTGAATTTCTGTTCAGTTCAGTGTGGTTTAATTTTCACTGCTGAAAGTCCAAACACTGAAGAGTAATCCATCGATGCGCAGCTCTAAAAGTCCCAAACCTGGCAAGCCAGTGGTGACAGTGGTGAGGAACAAACTTCACCAATTGACACAGTGAAGGAAAAAAAACCTTGAGAGAAACCGGGCTCAGTTGGGCACGACCATTTCTCCTCTGGCCAAACTTCTTGTGCAGAGCTGCAGTCTAGGCACCGGAGGCTGGAGAAAGCTGCAGGTGTGATTAAGGCGGGTGTTCAGGCTTTCTACAGGATCAATACGAAGACTCATCTGTCACTGGGGTCTTTCAGGAATCAGTGTCATGCTCTCGACTCCTCCATGACCACCACAACAACTGCTCAGGATACGGCCTGGTCCAGCATTTTGGAGACCTTGGGATAATGAGAAACAGACTAACATAAGCGTAGATGCCTTTTAAAATATATATTGTCTTTTGTCAGCCCAAGGCATTTGAAAAGTAAAGGAAAAAGTTAAAAAGCCCTCACTGACATGAGTATTATCTTAGAAAAAACTGCAGTTATGTGCACCTACACGTTTCTGCAGCTTGCCTTTAACACAGTGACAAAATGTAGGTGCATCTGGAGTTCATTTAAACACTCGGTATGTCACATGACATGATTACATAACTAAACACTACTGAAGATCATAAAACTCAAGCAATAATGTCAAATAAACGGTTATTTGCAATACAGTAATGGGAGTAAAAAGAAAAAATATATATATATACTGTATGTATTATGCAGCATTAAACAACCTTTATATAACACACATAAAAAGTTATAATGCATTTACTTGTGGCCTCCTTCCTGCTGATTCAGGTAAACTGAAAAATTAGCTGTTGCCTGAACATGAGGAAGCAGCAGGAAGCTCTACTCTTTCAATAAAAAGGTTATTTTTATTACTACTTCTTGCCAAAACAAGCATTATCTTTATTACTGGTGAATTATATTTAAAGGGATAGTTCAGCAAAAAATTGCAATTTACTCCACATTCATTCATTCGTTCATTTATTCATTCGTTCATTCATTCATTCGTCCATTCATCCATTCATTCATTCATTCATTTTCTTTTCAACTTAGTCCCTTTATTTATCTGGGGTCACCCCACATTTACATTTCACACACATTACTCCCCATTTAGACATTTAGAGTCCATTTAGAGTTTTTTATTCTGTTGAATGCTAAAGAAGATAATTTGAAGAATGTTCAAAACCTGTAACCATTGCCTTTCATAGTAGGAAAAACAAATACTGTGGAATGATTACAGGTTTCTGGCTTTATTCATAATATTTTCTTTAGCATTCAACAGAAGAAAGAAATTCAGGTTCGGAGCAAGTAAAAAGTGAGTAAATAATGGCAGAATTGTATGTTGTTGGTGAACTAGTCCTTTTTAAATTTGTTGCTGAATTTCTATTTTTTTTTTAACTGACAATTTATTTTCCTCCTCCATTTGTCTTGCTTTGAAATGCAGTGTTGCAATTGCGTTTTCAGATGGAAAAACATATGTTTATGAGTCTTTGATTGGAGCTAAAATGTAAACAAACGTGTGTTGCTGGGCAGCTTCATCACTGCAAATGAGCCTTGATGAATCTGGACATTGCAAAATGCCACAGAACTAACAAGGACTGACTTGCAGTGGAATGTATTGGCTGGTGTGCATTTCTCAAAGAAGTCCTATTATAGCCACTCTTAACCCTTGTGTGCCAATTTTAAACAGTTACATGTACTGTAGGTTCACAGAGGACAAAATATCAATAAAAAATTATGAAAATATTGTATTTTATGCACTTTCACTGAGATAGATTCTTTATCTATCTTGATGATCTTGATGATAACAATAAAACCGCATACTCTTTTAAATTATAGTTTGTTTAGGTGCACTTAGAGCAGGGGTGGGCAAACTTGGTCCTGGAGGGCCGGTGTCCTGCACAGGTTAGCTCCAACACTAATCAAACACACCTGAATGTGCTAATCAGTGTCTTCAAGATCACTGGAAATCTGTAAGCAGGTGTGTTTGATGAGAGCTGGAGCTAAACTGTGCAGGACACTGGCCCTCCAGGACCAAGTTTGCCCACCTCTGACTTAGAGCACGTCCAAATCACCTTTGGCTATTTTAAGGATGGGGAAAAAGGGTCACACAGTGCAAGGTCTCAGAGGGTTCCTCTTATTATCATAATTAGTTATAGGTAGGCCCACATGGAATCTGCGTGCGCAGAATTTCACAGATTTTTAGCCCATCGTCGATTCTGTTTATTTACTTGTGTAAATGTGTGTAAATGTATATTTATTCAGTTTTTAAATTAATTTCAGTAATAATTTTGTTATAATATTTTTTTCATAATATTAATATGAAAATATTCATATGATTTGTTTACAATACAGTTTGTAAAGTAATATTTTCTGTCTTTTAGTAGAGATTTTATATGAGAGACTTGCTTTGTTTAAAGTGGATCTAATTGGATTTACATCGTAAACATTAAAGTTAAAAAGGTATTTTATTTCATATATTAAGGTTTTAGTTATGATAATTCCGCATAAATCCGAAGATTTTTAACAAAATTCTGCACAGAAATAGTAAAAAATGTCCGTAGATTCTGTCTGACCTTAGTTATAGGTGTGTTTTAGGCAAAACGTTCACTAAACCAATCTACCATTCCCTTTTAGAGCGAGCTGCAGTCACGATAAGCGGATTCACTGTTTACATGGCAGACTTTGTGAGTGGAAAAACTGAAAGCTTCTTTAGCAAGGAAACGGATCTGCACAAGGTTAAAGCATGCCAGCAGACCACCAACAGAATGAGGCAGATTCCACCAAAGCCCCCTGATGAAGGGACAGGAGGAGGTAGCTTTTTTATATATACATTTTTGTGCACCACAATAATTTATGACATTTTAATCATTTAATTTTTCATATTTAAAGATGTTTGTGTGGTGCTGCACATCCCTGCTTGTGTAATATGCAATGTGTATGTGTGTGGACCCACCTATAGGTGCACATCACTAATGTGCTCTTTAAATAACAAACAAACAAATATATAAATGAATCATTGACCAACTAAAAGTCGGGGACAGATTTGTTTCTTCAAAATAGCTTCAACAATGCGTCTCTTTTTGACACCAGCGCGCCCATGGACGCACAAATGCATTTGCTATTAAACAACAGCAGCGAATGCCCTTCCAGCCAAAACCCATGTCTGGGAAACATCCAAACATACTCATTCACACTCATACTCTACGGCCAGTTTAGCCTACCCAATTCACCTATGTCTTTGCACTTGTGGGGGAAACCGGAGCACCCGGAGGAAACCCACGAAACCTCGGGGAGAACATGCAAACTCCACACAGAAATGCCAACTGACCCAGCTGGGGCTCGAACCAGCGACCTTCTTGCTGTGAGGCGAACGTGCTACCCACTACGCCACCGTAAATGGTTTTGAAGTCCAATATAATTAATAGCAGTAGGCTATTGAAAGGATTAGCATCAGGACTGCTGTTATAAACCATGTTTTCTCCTGCTAAAAGTGAAGTTCATGTCTATGTACAGCACTGGATGTGTGGCTGCTGGTGTCATGTGTGAAATTCCAGTAATTGCTGTTGTCTCTTTGTGTTGTTTTGGTCTTCGGCTGGCTATTTTAAGAGGTTAGCATTTGCACTCTTTACGATCCTTCATCTACAAACACAAATCAACTAGCTGGGATTAAAACAGTGTGAGATGTGGAAGTTTTAGGCCTGAGTCACTTGCGAATTTGTCTGCTGTGTGCTGTGAAGCCATATGAGCACTGTGAATCATCACACTTTTGGTTGTGTTGATGTGTCAGAGATGAATTCTGCTTTTAAGACACCTTTTTGTAATGAAAACTAACTATAAACTAATACATTTCTTGTCCTCTGGTGCAACATTTTTTTTTGGCTGACATCACTTAAGCAGTCTAGGGTCTAAAACACTCTTTACAGTCCAATCAACTGCAAATGCAAACAACTTAGTTGTAAAAAAATACATTGGCACATAGACAAAAAGTCTACAAAATGTGTGCTTCATTAACTGACTAATGTTGATATACAGCCTTCTGAAGCATTAGTTTATAACTTTATTATTTATTAACAACCTCTTTTGTTAATAGAAACCCAACATAGGCTCATTCTGAAAACATAGCCCTATAGAAACTTCTGGAGATCGTGAATTATGTAACCAGAAGTACGTATGGCCGCATTACATCTTTAAAACCAACACTACGAGGCAGTATGAAGCTGTTTCTTTTCATGCTTACCAGCTGACCGATTACCTCAGTATAGACGGCTTTCCAGCTGTTACCAGTTTGTCTAGTTAGCTAACCATGTATGTCGTTGGACTAGAGACGCAGAGAGGAGTTGACCATGACGATGGTGTTTGAGTCCGGTGAAGAACGATTCCAGAAAGTGGGTAAGAAAATAACAGGGTGAGAATGTGGTAATATCTAAAAACGTGGTAAAAATCAGGCGAGGGCTTTTCTTTTTCTGGATTGCTTTTTAAAACTGTCGGTTGGGTTTAGGGAAGTGGGTGGGCAGGTCAATCGGTGCTTTTAAAAACACTATTGGTTGGGTTTAGGGAAGGAGGATGGTGGGTCAGTCAATCAGTCAGTCAGTCGGTCAACAGCGGCCTCGGGTGGATTTACATGAGAATAGCAGGCGTGAATGGTACTCAAGGGAAATTATGATCTCAAAAGGAATACACAGCTGCCTCTGGTGGATTCGCAAAAGCAAAAACCGCAAAAAAAAAAAAAAAACGGACCTCCTGGTACGTATTTAGCGCTCTCACAAAATATATAATGCATATATATATATAGGGGTACGTAATCAGAATGAGCCTGGGTTAAGAATAATAGAAGAAAATATATAGAAGAACAAACTATTGTTTTATTGAAAAAAATGAACATGTAATGTTTTTATATTATTGTGTTTATATTAATCAACAAAATATTATTTAAATATGTTTATTTATTTTTTATGATTTCTTTTATTCATTTATTCATTTTCTTTTCGGCTCAGTCCCTTTATTCATCTGGGTTCGCAACAGTGGAATGTACCATCAACCTATCCAGCATATGTTTCACGCAGCGGATGCCCTTCCAGCTGTAACTTACAATTTAGCTCACCCATTTCACCTATAGCACAGGTCTTTGGACTGTAAGGGAAACTGGAGGAAACCCACTCCAACATGGGGAGAACATGCAAAACTCCACACAGAATGCCAAGTAACCCAGCCAAAGCTAGAACCAGCGACAGTGCTACTCACTGGGCCACCGCGCCTCAAAATGAGTGAGTTTGAGCCACTTGTACATTAAGGTAGCTTTCAGAAAGACACAAAACACCAGCAAAGAAACTCTTTAAAATAAAAAAAAAACACATATGAAAATGTCAAATTATATATTTTTTTCCACTTCAAATTACATTGACTTTCTAAATTTAAAAACAGTATTAAATAAATAAACAATTAATATAGTAATTAATATCAAATTATTAATAATATAATAACATCAATTCAAAATTAATTAGCAGACAATTAACATGAAGTAAAAAGAAACTTACTTATAATCAAATAACCTTTCTTTTGCATAGCATTTTATGCAGTCTTCATTTCTATGTATAATTTTTAGTACACTTTCAGTATAGCACAAGAGTTAAACTAACCGTTTTTTTTTCTTGTATGTGTTGCAGTGCAAATCACCATATCTGAATTACAGTGATAAGCAGCTTCCAGAGAACATCGTAAAATCTTGAAGCAGTCAGGTTTTAGGACCTGCGGCAGCTCGTCCACAGAGGAGGCTCTCAGACTGAGCACTTCTGCCTCAAACTACCACAGCAATCAATTTCCCAACAACAGGAGCCGCTTCACACCGCTGACAAGAGCACACTGGTCCACAATTCAGGATTAAACCCTGGAGCAAAAGTGGAATATCGAAACCTGAAATCAAGCCATCATCCGAGTAACTTTCTGAAGTAATAAGAGAGTGAAGGAGGAGGAGGAGGAGAGAGGTAGGACACTTTAATAACATTTACATGCATATCACACTTTGTGCACATACGTTTCAAAGTACTTGGTGTCGGTAAAAATAAACAACTCTTGATTTTAACATTTGCAATGGATTACTTTTAAGTATTAGACTTGTTGTATTCTACATATGGAATAGTTGACCATTTTGAGAACCTAACTGTATGCATGTAATTGCATGTACTCTAATAATGCTGGGTTGTTTCAACTCAGTTTTAAGTCAAATATGGACAAACACAAGTGTTTTTAGGTCCCAATTTATAGTATGTGGCTTTACCAATTATATACTTATCAAGAAATGAACGCAATGTACTTATTGTGTTCATGTTATATAGTAAAACACCATTGATGTGAAATGTAAGTTCGGAAGGTCGAGTTAAAGGGATAGTTGACCTAAAAATGAATATTTACTTACTGTTTAGACACCCTCAAGTGGTTACAAACCTTAATGAGTTTCTGTATTCTGTTGGACACAAAAGAATATAATCTGACTTCCATCAAAAAAAATAAAAAATACAATAGAAGTCAATGGTTACCGGTTTTTAACATTTTTCAAAACATCTTCTTTTGGGTTTAACAGAAGAAAGAAACTCAAATTTGGAACAAATAAAGGGTGAATAAATGATGACAGAATTTTCATTTTTGGTAGAACTATTCATTTAAGCATAAGGAGTAGGGAATGAGTGTAATTAAAAATGTAATTACTGAAATGAACACAACCCTAACCCTAACCTTATTAAGCAATAACACAAGAAATACCAAAAGTAATAACATTAAGATTTAAAATATATTGTAAAAACATGCATGTATACATAACAAACACATTATATCAAAATTGTTATTTTAAAAGTGAGTAAATAAGTGAAAACAGGTTGCATTGGAAGATGTATGACAATACCTATAAGTATTCCAGGGCGACCGACAATCCTATTTGTCCCTTCTTTTGGGGGCTTAAAGGGGCTTTCAAACTTCAGGATCATCAGGTTACGGTTGTGTTTGGGGCCGTAGCGGTTCTTTCAGCTGCGGCACACATGCACACATGACTCATATTACCTCCAGTCATACGCTGGTCGGGACGGAGCATCAGGTCAGACATGCCTTCCATATTTTTCATATCGTGAAGATCAGCACAAACTGTCTGTGCTCGTTTTTTTCTGCTTCTTCGTTTTTTTTTTTCTCTGTGTTATAATGCAGACGTGACCGAAGCAGATCAGTTTCCTACATCACTCATTACTCATTCATGAGTACCAGTCATTACAAGGCATTATATGTGTGGGACAGACTAGTATACTGTACACAGAGACGGGTTTGCGCATTCTTGGAAGGCCTGCTTTGACTTTTTGTAAGGACGGTGGAGCTTACATGCATGGCATTTTCTTTTGTTCGTTCCAGAATGTTTTATCCTTCTATTTTGGGGATGTTTATTAAAGAACTAGTTCACACACGCACACACACATGCACACACACATAAACTTAACTTTTTCCATGCTGTTTTAATGAATGACTGGGACTGGGACCTACATACAGGGGGAAAAGACTTTATAAAAAACATCTCAATTATCAAGTGTTTTAAAAACTTTAATTTTGGCATTTAATCATTTGGCGAAGGATTCTATCTAAATTGACCTACAAATGTGCGTGATATAAGTAATCAGAGCAGCGAAAGAACAGCATGTAATAAAAATGCAGATATTTTGCAAGTCATGGACTTCTGCTGGGCAAAACTGTACATTGTGTACACTAGACAAACCTAAAGCTCTCGAAGCACTTTCAGCATATAGATCCTGCTTGTAATTCCACCCCAGCCACTCACGCACATATGTTTTGGTCTTGTATAAAGCTTAACTGCTTTTGGGGCACTATTTTTAAAACTATATCTGTTTTTTTGGGTATATCTCTCTCCCCTTGCCCACTGATAGCCATTTTTGGGATTTTTCCCATGTCATATAATCTTACGAAGATACAATCTGATCGCATAGCTCTTATTGTGCTCCTGGCCAAATGAATAATATTGCTTAAGTGGAAGGATCAGAAACCTCCAACCCCAACACAGTGGATCCGAGATGTCCTCTTCTTTCTAAACAGGCCCGGAGCCAGCCTATTAAAAGGGGTGGTTCTTTTTTCTCAAAAAGTGGTCCTTTTTGCAGTTATTCGCCTGGTTCTCTGTTAAACTATGAGGTTCAAATACTGCATTTTAGTGACGTTTTAATCACTGTCTGCTGGTTCAGCTTGTTGGATGGTGATTATAATGACCACACTTTTTAATGAAACAGAACTATTCCTTACATTTTTGTCAAAGTGCTTACCATACTATTTTACCACAAAGTGTTTATTTACAAATGTGCATTTAAACTGTAGGTTATTCCAGTTGTATAAATAATGTGATGAGTTTAGAATTTTTCATTAAAAAATTGCGCATGTTAATCATTTTTAATATCAAATTTTTTTATCATCCATCATTTAAAAAAAACTAAAACCTAATACAATTAGGAGTCTGTTAAAACTGTTTCACTGTTTGAGCAGTGAAAAACCACACTGAACTGAACTAAACTGAACTTCAACTCTAAAAACTGGACTGACAGTTTCAGCTTACTACAACTTCTACTGTATGGTTATCCACTGTAGGCCTACTATGTAAGAACATGCAAGTGTAACAGCATAGACCTAAATGTTAATCTTTGGATTTACTCAGCATTTACTCACCAGTTTCCAGTTTCTTTCTTCTGTCAAACACATAACAGTGTATTTTGAACAGTGTTGGTAACTGGTAGCCATTAGCTATGTTTCCATCCAAAAATGTGAATTAAATTTATGCTCAAAACTGGAATATTGCATAAAATACGTGCAAGTAAAGCAGCGTTTCCATCCAACGAGTCAAAGAGAACAAAATAGTCACTTCTTCATTGACTGGTGCCTAATATCAACAGTAAAAACTAAATTTACTGAGGTAGGAGAAGCTGCGTCAACCTTTTCTTTATTTAATAAATTACTTGAGTCTTAGAAGACAAATGCCAACATGCAATGAACCCGAGGTGGTGTTTGAAGGCGAGAGATGTGGAGCACAGATGCTCGACAGTTCTGGAGATAATTAATAACATGATAACACTAATACTGAAACAGTTAAGGCATTTTAGAATGACTAAAACAACTTTTCAGATGTTTTACAGTGTGCTCAGCTCAGCTTTGTCCATTCACACACATATTTATCATCACATGATCTCTAATAATAAAATCACATGACGTTTTCAGAGAGCATACTGGAATTTGTTCGATAAAAGTGTTTCCATCATAGTTTATGTGCATCTTTTCTTATCGAATTAAAAAGTTTCTCTTTCTCAGTTATGCGTATATGATTCTTATGTACATTTGTAACATTTTTGCGCGTCTTAGCGTTTACATCAATCTTTTTTTTAATATGCATATCCAAAATGTACATAAAAATTGCTTGATGGAAAAGTAGCTAGTGACTAGCATAGTAGAAAAAAATAAAGTGTTTCTAATATTCTTCAAAATATCTGTGCAGCAGAATAGCACATCTCAAATAAAGCATTGTAAAAAGTAAATTATAGGTGAATTTTCGTTTTTGGGTGAACTGTCTCTTTAAGAATCAAAATCATGTTGTTCAAATTAGTAATATTTAATAAAATAAGTTATTTCAAACCAAATTCTGCAGATGCAGTAGTTCAAACAACACTATATTGATCACTTCAAGAGTTTAAAGCTCCCGTGAAGGGCTTTGAAATGTGCATTTTTATCTGATGTTTGACGTAATCTCAACCAAAACACGAAGAGAGGGCGGGACATCGTGTAGCTCCTCCCCTTTTTGTAAAACAGCCAATAGCGTTTTGCTTGATCAGTTCTCTACCAGTGAGAGTGGTTGAGTTCAAGCGCATCAATGAGAAGCGTCTTGTAAGGGGCGGGGCATGTCTGACACTAGAGAGCGTTTGATTGGTCACGATTTGATGAGAAACTGAAGTATGAGGTGACGTGAAAATAAACGATCCATTTAGGCGGAAGGGACAAACTACAAGCTTTACATGTTGATATCAGTTTTATACATTCTAAACGTGAATGTTGTCACTGTGTTGGAGCACACTAGCTTATAGATATCCTAAAAACGAACAATACTGATACTAACATGTAAAAAAACGTTATTTTATTTTCATGGGACCTTTAAAGGCTCGTACACACCGGGACGCTTTTCGTTTGCACTCATCGTCAGCGTTTTACGAGTCGTTTTTCTGCATTCAAACCCAAACGATTTTCACTGGCGTCAAGCAGAAGAGTGTGCAAAATCACTCCTTGCCGTTAGATGGCGCTTAATGAAAACAGAAAGACCACGGTGCACAGGGCGGCGCTACACAACTTTAAGCTTCTGACATCTGCTTGAAAACACAGTAGAAGAAGAGAGAAAGTCGACACGCTTGTTGTCATAGAGCTTAGAATCACCAATCAATATTGATTCTATGGTCTTTGTTGAAGTCACTGGTGATTCAAACAATGTCGATGTCTCGTTTATCATATACAGCACTTTTCGTTCGGATACCAGTGCAATAAACAGCTCCACGTTCATATCGCCTCTGGGCATCTTCTTCAATGTGCGATCGCATTGACAGTTTTGCGCCTCCAGGGGATGTTTACTGTAACTTCAGCAGCTCCGTACACGTGAAAAAAAGTGCCAAAAGTGCCACGGAGCGTCAAGCAAAAAAAAAACCGAACATGAGGCGTTTCTTTAAAAATGACTCTTTTGCGCCTGGCGTTTTGCGCGTTGATGTGCACGATCACATTGGCGCCCTTTATTTAGTGGCGAGGCATAAACAGCAACCGAAAACGCGAGCAAAAAATGTCTAGATGTGCACGGGCCTTAAGTCTCCAAACCAGGGGTGTCCAAACTCAGTCCTGGAGGGCCGGTGTCCTGCAAAGTTTAGTTCTAACTCCAATCAGACACACCTGGGCAAGCTAATCAAGCTCTTGCTAGGCTTTCTAGAAACATCCTTGCAGGTGTGTTGAGGCAAGTTGGAGCTAAAATCTGCAGGACACCGACCATTCAGGACTGAGATTGGACACCCCTGCTCTAAACGAACGTACATTTCAAGCTGTTTGGTCGGATGTTTATTCGGGTCATTCGTACGGAGGCCGAGAGAGGTTAACGCGCGGCAATTTAAGAAAGCACATGCAATAACAGAAAACACCAGCAAATTAAGATACGATTTTCATCAATTTGACAGCACACCTGTTACAAATTCTCACAACACAAACAACGGAAGAAACGCGCAGCATATTGGTCAAAACACAAACAACAAAAGAAATGCGCAGCAAATTGGTCAAAACACAATGGAAGAAAATGCGCAGCAAGTCATTCAAAACACATGTAAGATGGTGAATACACAACGGAAATGTTTCAAGAGGACCCAAAAACATGACGGACACCGCTGCTAAGATACGGATGTAGTTAATTTATTTAATAACGCAACATTTCAGTTGATCATTAATTAGACTGATAATTTACAAAAGACAACGGAATCGTGTAATCAGGATATTACACCTTTCAAAGACCACCAATCACTTCACTGAACAAGTCACGGCGGGTCCGTATCAGCTGTGTCCGTAATGTTTTTGAGTCCTCTTGAAACATTTCCGTTGTGTTTTCACCATTTGCTGCGCGTTTTCTTTCGTTGTGTTTTGAATAACTTGCTGCGCATTTTCTTCCGTTGTGTTTTGAATAACTTGCTGCGCATTTCTTTTGTTGTTTGTGTTTTGACCAATATACTGCGCGTTTCTTCCGTTGTTTGTGTTGAGAGAATTTGTAACAGGTGTGCTGTCAAATTGATGAAAATCGTATCTTAATTTGCTGGTGTTTTCTGTTATTGCATGTGCTTTCTTAAATTGCAGCGCGTTAACCTTTCTCTGCCACCGTACATTCGCCACATAGAAAGCCAGGTTTGTGGATGTGATGTTCTCCAGACACTTGACACACTTTAACTTCAATCTCTGAACACAACAGGTTGTCGTTTGGCCTTTAAAGATGATCCAAGTTCTCGTGCCATTTCTCTTGTAGAAAGGACAGTGTTTGGGTAGGAGAAACTGATCTGTACTAGTGACCTACTCAACAGGCTCTTTAGTCTACCAGGCCATGTAAACACACATTTAGGGAGTGAGAACAGAGAACATCTTGAACGGAGATGTTGATGACCATGGAAACAGTTTGGCATCTCACTGTTGTAAACAAGAAACACTGGATGCCACATGTTTGAAAGGGTCAGTGTTGGTTTTTCCTTCAGTGTTTTACTGTATTGGGGATTGAGCAAATTCATCTTTGCTGAGCATAAATTACTTTTATTGAAGAATTCATAGTAATTTTCTATAAAAAGGTTTTTATTTTAGCTAAATAGGTTGGGGGTCAGTTAATTATTGATTGATTTAGAAAGAGACTGATACGGTTATATGGCATGGAAGCATTAAAATGTGTTTTAACAAAGACTGTAGAATACACAAGACATGTCACTCGTATAGTTTTGAATGGGGAAAAGTGTAACGGTCAATATGGCGAATGAAGCCTCGCCTACTAGTACAGGTCCCAATCAGCGATCGCTATAGGCTGACGTTTCTCTGGAAGCTCAGACCAGACGTGTGCTTTTACGACAGTTTTTGTGATCAGCAAACACACTGGAATCTCAGTGAATACTTGCTTCACAGAAATATATCCTCATAAAGCTTGAAATCTGTACTTTTAAATGATCCGACTATACCTGAAAATAGAACTCCTGTCAAACATCACGACATCAGCAACTACTCGAACTCGAACCACCAACTTGTAAACAAAGAGTCACTGTCATTTCTGGAGGAGATTCACCATCAAGACCAAGTTATGATTTACTTCTGAAGACCAGCATGATCTGACGTACTGTAGCATTGTTCAGAGGATGATAATGTGTAACACGGCCATAAATGAGATTGGTGTCCTGATCACTTTCTTTTCGAGTGCGCATTAGCTCAGGCAAACTGATAAATAAATGCAGATTTTGTTTGATTTGAGGGTTTAGAAACGAAACGGTTGTTTTTTAATACTCTTAGTGATTCCAAATATGTAATTTAATCATAATCTTGGCAGACAGTTTTGGAGAATTTGAAGTTTCCCGGTTCAGACAGAATGCCCAAGAATACCATACTGCCATTTGAAGCATTTCAAAGATGGCCGCAGAGTGAAATTACTTAAAGCAGGGGTGCTTAACCCTGTTCCTGTCTGCCTTCCTGCAGAATTCAGCCCCAACCCTGATCAAACACACCTAAACTAATTAATTAGGACCTGAACAGCAGTGGATAATTACAGGGTGGTGCGTTTGATATGGGTTGCAACTGAAATCTGCAGGAAGGTCGATCTCCAAGAACAGGGTTAGACACCCTTGCCTTAAAAGGACTTTGGTTTTAATCAAAAGGGGCAATAAAGTCTTGCTTAAATGTGGTTTTAATAAGTGTTGAATCCTGAAAATGTATATAAAAAACTTCCACAATTAAATCAGCATTCATACCAACATAATAATAGGCATAATGATAATAGTAATCAAAGTTTGCTTCGGTGTAGAAAATCTGATTTCTGATGGACCTTCTGCCACTGAAAACTGCATGCTGAAATAATGATGCTGAAAATGTAGCTTTGCCATCACATGAATAAAACACAGCTTGAATGGTATTGTAATATGGTTATTGTAGTTAAATCATTTTTGTTGCTTGAAATAAAATAACAAAAAAAAAATACTTTCATCTATTCATTATAGAAATAAGTTCAATTTAGTTCATTTTAAACTACATAAACTTAAATTGAAATACAAATTAAAGAAATTAAAGAAACATACTTGTATATTAGCATATACTGACATAAACTTATAAAAAATGAGAAAAACACTTTGTTAAAAAAACTTTAAAGTGACAAAAGCAAAGACCCCTTTATCTTTTTTTTCATAATATATATTACCCACTGTGCTACCCACTGCGCCAAGTCCAAAGAAATGCTCTATAGGTGAACTGGGTGAAGCTAAGTTGTCCGTAGTGTATGTGTATTCCCTGGTCCTTCAGGTTGGGGGTTGAGCGTTGGCTAATGACCCACCTCATAAAAATTTTGATGGTATGAAACACCAGCATGGTGTGGCTAAATGTCAACTTCGATATAAAAAATGGCCCTGGGAGTATGTATGTGTGTATGTATGTATGTATGTATGTATTTATGTATGTATGTATGTATGTATGTGTACACACAAACACACACACACACACATACTAGCTCTATTGTTTTCTTTTTCAAATATATCCAAAATGATCTTTAACAGAGCAGGGAAATTTTCACAGTATGTCTGATAATGTTTTTTCTTCTGGGGAAAATCTTATTTGTTTTATTTTAGCTAGAATAAAAGCAGTTTAAAAAAAAATGTTAAAACCATTTTAAGGTTATTATTAAGCCTTCTAAAGCATTTTTTTTCTTCCTGATAGTCTACAGAATAGACCATCGATATACATTGACTTGTAACTTGCCTAATAAACCTAATTAATCTAGTTTAGGCTTTAAATTTCACTTTAAACTAAATACTAGTATGAAAAATATCTAGTAAAATATTATAGCATATCAGCATATTTACATATACGTAGGCGTAAACTAACAAAAATGAGAAAAACACCACATTCTCAAAACTTTAAATTGAAAATAAAAAACAAAGGTAATTTAAAAATGTGTGTTGCTTTTTTGTTAAATATCTGAACCCTCTGTGGTACATAATTATTTAAAATATCTTAATATGGAAGCAGAGCGACAGGCGTAATGACCTGCACTGTACATGTGAACGTTGTAAAATCAAAAGCTGCTTCCCAACTTCTGTCCGTGTGCTTTGAAATGTTTATCGGTGCGCCGTCAGGTACTTGAAAATTGGCTGTAACTTTCAAATTTCGACATCTGCCAACACCCTCTCGCAAAAGAAAAAAATCCCCATTTGGCCTGAAATTCAAGAACCGAACAAAGGGGGAAAAAAGACTTGACTTGCTGTCCTGCCACAAGACATCAGTCTGTTCAGGATTTCAGTCCACCTGCCCCCTTTTACCAGCAGCGTCGCAGGCTTTTCAGAGGGTTTATGGTGTCAGCCTTCAGGGTTATTGGTGACGACCCCGGGCTTCCCTCTTTGAGCCAGGGATTACCTGAAGAATAACAAGAGAAATGGGCCGAAAAAAAACCTCACAGCTCTGTGAAAGCAAACACCCCGAGAGCAAGAGGTGAAAGGGAACCAAGAGGTGATTATCAGGCCTCAGACTAAATAGAAATTAACAGCTGGATTTGCAGTGTCAAAATGGTTTCAAGAGGTGTTTGAAACGAGAACTAAAGAGGTGCAGAGGGGGAAAAATCGTGTTTACCGTGCAATAAATTTCAAGCATGTGGTAAATGAGACTTCTGTGTTCACCAGAGTATAAAAGACTTAACAAGACAGCAGTAAACAAATAGAATTCAATTAAATGAAATAGGGTGGTAAGAAAGTCGGAGGTTTTCTAAATACAAAAGTTCCAGTTTTTAGATATTAGTATCAATATGTTCGTTTCAAGGATATTTATAATCTAGTGTGCTCAAACTGTGACGAAATACACGTTTAGAAGATATGAACATGTAAAGCACGTGGTTTAAATAAGTCGAGGATTTTTTTTAGTCGAGGATACTTTAGTTTCTCATCACATCTTCTGACCAATCAAAGGCTGTCTAGACTTTAAATATAAATATTTTGATGCATTTTTCAGTGGATTCTGTGCATTTATTAACTTATTTCTGTGCATTTTCAGGAGATTTTGTTGTTTTTTGTAGTTTTTTTTTTTTTTTTTGGTGCTAGATCTGGCAACACTTCATCACCAGCATTTATATAAACTGACTTGCAGCAATTAAAGAGTGATATTAGTTTGTTATAGATTACTGCTGAAGAGGCAATAACAGATGGACACGTGATACAAGCATAATGCCATAATATCATAATAAAATTATATTCACAAAAGAACATAAAACATCTACATAATAACCTTATTCAATTTATGATTCACCAATCAGAGGAGTCCTAAGCCACAATATATACCCTAAGTTCCATATCACAGACATCTTCGTTTTGAAGAATCCCCCCTTCCACCCCTACTCCCCCTCCTTGCCTAGATGGGTGGCACGGTGGCCCAGTGGTTAGCATTGTTGCCTCACAGCAAGAACGTCACTAGTTCTAGTCCTTACCAAGCCAGCTGACGTTTCTGTGTGGAGTTTACACGTTCTCCCCGTGCTCACGTGGGGTTCCCTGGTTTCCTCCCACTGTCCAAAAACATGCAACTTAAGTTAATTGACTAATCCAAATTGGCTCCATAGACAGGCTCCTAGTAAGTAGTTATCTTTTCATAGCAATCACTATCTGTTCATTAGCTACTACAGCAGGGGAGTTCTCGAGATTTGAGCTCAAACTCTGCTCTTGCCTTGCAAACGGGTGGGAGCCCTGGGCTCGAGGACCTTATGAGCTCAGGGCTCTCTCCCGGGACAGCTTGCCAAACAAGCTTTACAATCAATCATCAGCTAAGTGTGAACTCTTGAAACATCATATAAAGTCAAACATGCCTAGTTTACGCTTTTGGGCAACTAAAGAAAAGTTAGAACACATTTAATGTTTATATACACTGTAAAACCCAAAAAGTTAAGGTAACTCAAACCATTTGA
>CAIGQQ010031496.1:8533979-8548654 GCA_903798035.1 Danio albolineatus
TATACAAGGTGATTCAAAAAGAATACAATAACTTTTGGGTTCATGTCGCTCGAGTGTCCGGAGGGGGTCATCTTAAACATCTATGAACTCTTCACATTGATTAATTACCCAGGGTTCCTTGATGTTTCTTTGATTAAATACAGATTTTTAAAGTTGTGGTATTTTTTTTAATCACCCTGTATATATATACATATATACATATATATATATATATATATATATATATATAAATTGCTATTCTCTGTGGAGTTTGCATGTTCTTCCTGTGTTGTCGTTGGTTTCCTTCAGGTGCTCTGTTTTCCCCCACAGTCCAAAGACATGTGCTATAGGTGACTTGAATAAACTAAAATGGCCATATTGTATGAATGTAAATGAGTGTGTATGGGTGTTTCCCAGTACTGGGTTGCAGCTGAAAGGGCATCTGCTGTTGGTTTCTTTCCGCTGTGGTGACCCCTATAAATAAATGGACTAAGCCAAACGAAAATGAATGAATGAATATATATGGAGCGACAAGGTGGCTCAGTGGTTAGCACTGTCGCCTCAAAACAAGAAGTTTGCTGTTTTGAGTTATAGCTAGTCCAGTTGGCATTTCTGTGTGGAGTTTGCAAGTTCTGTCAGTGTTGGCGTGGGTTTCCTCCCACACAGTCCTTCCCCCACAGTCCAAAGACACGTGCTATAGGTGAATTGAATAAACCAAATTGGCCGTAGTGTATGAGTGTGTGTATGAGTGTTTTCCAGTTTTCCAGAGTTGTGGCTGGAGGGCATCTGCTGTGTAAAACATATGCTGGATAAGTTGGTGGTTCATTCTGTTGTGGTGACCCCTGATTAATAAAGAGTCTAAGCTGAAGGAAAATGAACGAATTTTATTCGCTGCTTTTTCGCTACTTATTTAAAATGAGCTGAAACACGATTCTTGAGATTTTTTTGGGACAACTTAATTGTTTTAAGTTCAATCCACATACATTTGCTACATTAACTTTATGGATTTGTTGTGGGTTCTACATGAATGAATTGTGTGGGACCCTGCATTTTTCACAGTGCATATTACTAAACAATTTGGATGCATTGAAGTTTTATAGTATGTATAATGAATTGCATTTGTAGCCATGATTATTGCACAATTCTTAACAACCCCCAGACCTCCCTATTTTTCAAACCCTGCCTACAGTCATGCAGACAAGGGTAATTTCTGTCTGTTTTCCCCTTTGAAGAACTTTAAAGTGTCCTAACACGTGGTTTCAATTCAAAGTCACTCCAATAAATAGTGGTCTAAATGTATGCCGTCAGTCCCGTACGGTTCTAAATAGGATTTCTGATGTAAACGATCCTGCATATTTACCATTTCTCCTGCAAATAGTTTCCAGAGATGCAGGTGTTTTCCTGTGGAATATTCTCCGACACATCCTTTTATGCCGTGCTCTGTGAACTATTGAAGCGTACGTGTCTCAGGCCTGGATCGTGGCCAGACTCGCTCGCTTGCTCCTTTAAACCTCCTGGAATCTGTGTGGATTTAGGGATCTGCGCGTTTAAGGACTTGAACTTCTGATTCTCCTGCAGTTTAGCTCTCGGACCTGACATGACAGGCTCGTGGTGTCGTTGTGTAATTGCGCTGTCATGTTTCGCTGGGTGGTAATGATGTTAGAGGAATGCACCTGTAGGGAGAGATTTATGGGGATTATTCTGTGTGTGGAGGAGAAATGGTTTATTTTTACACTGTAAAATAATAATTATATATAATACATAATTATTTTTGCCTACACTGTCAAAAATATCCGTTAATCAATAGTTTTCCATATTTTCTTGGTTTATTTGAAGTTGTGAATTGCGTTATGGGATCTTAATCTCTGCTTTGTTGACTTTTTATGTTGAAAATTTAGCTCTGCAGTTTAACAAATTGACTTTTTTTGACATTTTAGTAGTTATATTGTATATAAAATAATATATATAGAAGTATATATACAGAAAAAATACTAGCGATTGATTACCAGGTTTTTGTTCTGTAGTTTGCAACACACATTCAGACAATATATCGATTCAAAATATTAAATATGTTCAAACTTGTTCAAAGTATCCAGCATCAAAAGTTGCCAACATAGGCTCATTCTGAAAAAAGCAGCCCTATATATATTTCTGGAGATCGCGAATTAGGTATCCAGAAGTACGTATGGCTGGATTTCATTTTTTTAAATGCTGTTCCTTTTCGCGCTTACCAGCTGACCGTTTACCTCCGAGTGGGCAGCTTTCCGGCTGTTACCAGTTTGTCCAGTTAGCTCACTATGTATGTCGGTGGACTTGAGATGCAGAGAGGAGATGACCACAATAACGGGGTTTGAGTCCGGTGAAGAACAATTCCAGAAAGTGGGTTAGACAACTGAAACAGAAGCCAAGAAATAAAAAAAATAACAGGGTAAGAATGTGGTAAAATGTTATAAAAATCAGATGAAGGATCTGAATTGGTTTTTAAATTTGTCGGTTGGGTTTAGGGAAGTGTGTGGGCCGGTCAGTCTGTGCTTTTTAGAATACTATTGGTTGGGTTTAAGAAAGGGGGAGGGTGGGTCAGTCATTCAGTCAGTCAAACAGTCTGTCGACAGTGGCCTCTGGTGAATTTACGAGAGAACAGCAGGCGTGAATGGCACTCGTGAGAGAAATTTGAGATTTCAAAAAGCGTACACAGCGGCCTCTCGTGGATTCGTGAAAACAAAAACGGCAAAAAAACATAGTTCCTGGAACGTATTTGATGGTCTCCAGGCAATTTAAAGGCAACCTATTATGCAAAAATCACTTTTATAAGGGGTTTAAACACAGTTGTGTGGTAACAGTTTGTGATTATAAACAGCTTTTAATGATGAAAATGTATTAATTGTATTTTTTATAATCATACTTCATAAAAAGAGTCTGCAGAAAGACTTTGATTGAAATTCTCCCTTTGTACATGTAATTAGAGGGGGAAAACACCGCCCATTAGTGACAATCTCTCCCTCATTATCATATAAACACGTTTCTCAATTTCAAAAACGTAGAGAACAGACTTGCGTTCTTGTGATGACCAGTCTTGCCAGGTCACCTAGAAAGAACGAACTCGGGAGATCGCGAGAACACAGAATGCTCATCCTGATGGTCACATGACCCTCTCGTGTCTTTAACCGAAAATTGTTTAAACATTACAGCATTCATACAATGATGCATTGTTTTTCCCCTTTTCACAATATATACTCTGCATAAAGACTTTACAGGTATTCGTTGCTCAACACAAATAAAACATTTTTAATACAAATTTCAACAAATAAACACCCTTAATGTGTTTATGCCTTTATTAAGATGTTCATGGTAATGTTTACTGTCACCGTTTCATTTAGAGAAACTCCTAATAAGTGAATAGGTAAATAAGTTATATAGCTTTAATAATAAATCTCTATGAATAGCTGTGCTTCCCACCTCCAGTCGCAATGACTTCTGGGACTTCTAGAGCGAGTTCGGTGCTCAAGTCTGCATCAGTGCATCCTCGATATAGTTTTGGAACTGAACTTTGGCAGTTGATGATGACGTTACACGAGAACACGAGGACGCAAGACTGCTGAAGAACGCATATTGAGAAACAGCTTTAGTCTTATTTTTGAATCTGCCGCTATGCTGACACACAGGCATTTGTAGCTCCGCCCTCTTTTGAAAAAAGCACGATCTCATTTGAATTTAAAGCAACAGTCACCAAAACGACACGATTTGGATCAAAGCCTAAGAGGGGCAGATTCAAAGAGCTATAACACGTTATTTGTGTGATACTATGAGCTGAAGTTCACATACACACACTCTAGGGACATCAGAGACTTATTTCACATTTGGTAAATAGAGGCATAATAGAGGCATAAAGTGAGTTTTAGTGACACTTTTAGTAGTTTGAATCATTATATTGCAGTGCTTCCCACAGATAGACTTTACTTGGGCGGCCATTAATAAAACTGGGCAGCCTGCCCAAGTAAAGTCTATCTGTGGGAAGCACTGCAATATAATTATATATTAGTGACACTTTTTTTAAAAACTGTTATTAACATCCTTTACATTTTTTGTGTAAGCCCAATGACTAAACATCCGCGATAGATTAAGTAGTGGAAAATCTTCTCTTGTTTACCCATTTTGTTCTGTGTGCACACCTTTCAACCTTTCAACACTCCCACTGGCAGTCTCACGTGCTCTACAGATCCACAGAGGGCCTCCGACTCGGGTTTTAGATCTCCTAAAATGTCCGGGATTCAACTTTTGCTTTCACTTTCTAAAGCTTGTGTGCGCTTTTGCATTATCTTTTTACTGAAGCTTACTTTCACTTGGCTTCGCAACTAACTTACGAGCACAGTTGAGAGAGCGAGAGAAACATTAAATAAGTCATTTTTTAATCAAAACGACTAAGAAAAATTATACAGAAATACTATATACTCGAAATGTCTGTTCTAAACTGGCTGCTAAATGTATGTACATCATCAGTAATGGTTAATTAACTCATTTGCCTTATTTAAATAATCTACAGGTTTTAATCTTGTATGATAATTTTTAGAGATATTGCCTGTTTTTTTTTCCTATTTCTGTCTTTTATTTCTCATTTGCTAATTATTTTATTAATTTGATGATGTTGATATATTGCATAGGCTATTTTATATATCTAAAATGCTTTGGCATTCAAGTTTGCTTTGAACTTGAGAGATAGAGAGAAGCAGATTTTACCTGTAAGTGGATGCACATGGCTCCTGAATAGCAGAAATGAGAAATTATAGATGCCTTTTTTTTTACTTTAACCCATTGAAAAAAAGCAGTGTATAATAAATAAAATTATTGTTAAAAATTAAATTATGTATTGTTTGTCGCGTATAGTTAGCTATTTATGTGATTTAAGGAACCAATTCTACCACTGCAACTACCACTGCAAGTATCTTTCAGACCTGTGTGAAGCACTGTATAGTATGAGAGGTATAAAGTATTGACATATGATTATGTTTTTGCATGGTTATTTGCATGACGTGTCTAGGCACTGTACAGTTTCAAACTAATAAAAATGTCATTACATGTTTTTTTGTTCAACTTATCAATGTCAAAAGTTCTTTGAGCATAAACTAAGGTCTGATTTTGATTGATTTCAGCCTTTGAAGAAAAAGGCCTCTGTTATGATTGGGTAACAGTTTGCATACTGAAAATATTGAAAGTAAAATTAGTAAAAAGAAATCAGCCATATCATTTGATGACATGCTCTATTTAAGGATCACAGTGCAGCCCCAAAATAGTAATGAATCATCCATTTATTATTTAACGCTATACTTTAAACCACTATGCTATACACATTTGCAAGCAAAACGTTTAAAATATAATACAATTTGTAAAATAAGGTTATATTTTTATTTAAATACATAATAATTAATAATAATAATAATTATTATGGGGGGAGGGGGGGAACGACGACTCCTCATCCACCACCAGTGTGCAGCATTCACCTATATGATGCGACGGCAGCCATACTGCACCAGATCACACAGCTGATTGGTGGAGAGGAGACAGAGTGATTAAGCCAATTATGATATGGGGATGGTCAGGAGGCCATGATGGACAGAGGCCAATGGGCAGATCTACTTTTTTTTTGAAGAGCATCCTGGGATTTTTAACGACCACAGAGAGTCAGGACCTCGGTTTAACGTCTCATCTGAAAGACGGCGCTCACTAAGCAGCATAGAGTCCCCTTCACTATACTGGGGCGTTAGGACCCACACAGACCGCAGGTTGGGCGCCCCCTGTTGGCCCCACTAACACCACTGCCAGCAGCAACCTAGCTTTCCCATGTGGTCTCCTATCCAGGTACTGACCAGGCGCACCCCTGCTTAGCTTCAGTGGGTGACCATGTGAGAATTGCAAAGAGCTAGCTGCCGGCATACATGTGTTACAATTTTTAAGATGGTTAGTTAAGGGGAGGAGAGTAACATAAATTTTAGTGAAACACATAAGCAAACACACAATATTAACAAGTGAGGGACAAAATACCACGACTGACAAATTGCAATAAAGTGTTTTTTATTCACAAAGATAGTGATAATAGCTGCAAAATATGTATATGGAAATAACAATAAACATTTACAAGAATATATTGAAAATCACAGACAACAAATGGGACACAAACAGGTAGATGGGAGAGTTAGAGAGATGAGACGCGGGCGGTGTCCAAACAATATAAATAAATAAAAAAACAAGCTATTCTATTGGCCCAACTTCTACCCTAACTATCCTAAAGAAAAATAATGATGATCATCATTCCGTGAACATTTTGGCATTTAATTCTATCAGTTTTTTAAATCATTAAAGCAGATGCTTTTTAAACATTTATATAAATTTAACTTGCAAATGTCTATGACTTGCGAATTAATTATCAATGATCAGTCAATGATCAATGTAGATAAAGGCAAATGTTCGTACTTTTACTAAAGGAACATTGTCAACTAATGCTGGAAATTCTGAAGAACATGAACTTACTCACCACACAAACTTATTGAGTGCATGAAATAATGGTTTCAACTCCATTTAATTGTTGACCTTTTTTTTTTTTTTTTGGACTTTTGGACCTGGCTGTATCTACACCACAGTGTAAACATCTTTACAGGGCCCAGCCTTCACTCCTGCTTCAGCTTTCAGGCAAATACCGTCATCAGATCGCACTCTTGTTGGCAGGTAGCAGTTTAATGGTAGTAAATCAGTATTTCCTCCATGGTTTGACCTCTTTACAATACAAATGCAATGCTTATTACAGGATGAAAGCGTTGACGCCCTTTTGCACACTTCTATTATAGTGTATTTATATGGCATTTCCTGCTTCAAAGGTGCTGTAAATGATTTTCTTAGACCTCTAGGCACAGGGCTGGGTGATTCAGCCATAATGCTGCTTTAACCGTAAGAAATGTAAAATATGCAAATCTATAAATGCAAATTTTATAGAGGTTGTTGTTTTACATAAAATCTTCATCGTGTCCTGAGAGGCAGGGAAAGAAGGCATCATTTTATGATTTGATATCACTCGTTAAAACATTCAGAAACTAAAAATTAATTTCTCTATTAAAGGGCTTGTTTGCCCAAAAAATGGCAATTTTGTTATTAATTCCTCACCCTTATGTTATTCCAATCCCCTAAGACCTTTGTTCATATTCAGAATACTAATTAAAATATTTTAGATGAAACCTGAGAGCTCTATCATCCTCTATAGACCGCGAGGTTCCTGAGAAACATAGTCAAAACTTTCCATGTGACTTCTGTAATCAAACTGAGCCTCCAAGAACAACATTATGGAACAAGAGAACTGTAAAAACATGTTTACTATGGGTAAAACAATGCATTTCCCATTACTATGCATGTCCACCAATGTGCTTTTTCACGATCCAAGCATTTTTTTTAGTTGTCGTCATTGGAAGAGCTTTGTTTTTTTGAACAGCAGCAGTGTGGTGAAGCACTATGTGTTCATTTTTTTATGCAAAGCATGGAGCGATCTTCATTTTTTAAAAGCTCTGATAGTTGGAGAAGCTCTCACTGTGTTTTTGACAGAGCGCTGGTGTTTTTAGCTGTGCAAAAGAACGCTTCGGTGGACACGCTCCTTTAGAGTCAGCAGCAAAACATGCAAGCGTCATATTGCATAAAGTAAATGCACACCCTGACCTGACATAGAACATATTGGTGAACAAAATACTTTACATATAATAATATAATAGTAATATAATAATACTTACAGTTTGTCTAATATCCATAAATGAGCAGTTTTCAGTATTTTGTGATATTTATGCTTTTGAATTGCATTCTGAGACATTGATCTTTCTTCCAACAACTTTTAACCTTGAAAGCTTAGAAAAAGGGACTTTTATTAACATTTTGTAATAGTTTAAAATGATATATTGTGTGGGTTGGTGTTGTATATTACAGTACAAAAACCTTGCGATAAACTGCCAGTACATTTTCTGCTATTTTACCGACCTACTTCTCTGTATATTATGTTGTATACATTTATGTTACTTAAAGCTACCGAAATGTCAATAAAAGTCACTTTGTTAAACTGTAGAGTTGAATTTTCAACATCAAAAGTCGACAGAGCAGAGATCAACATCCCATAATACAATTCACAATCATAAATATATGGAAAACACGTGTGATTTACAAAATACGGAGGCTGTTAATTAACAAATATTTTTACACTGTGGCGTACAAAATCATTGAACTCTCTGCTTTCTACATCAACATAAGAGAAGGAATCATTACACCTGAAAGAAAGAGATTTTACATTAAGGCCCAATCCCAATTCTATTTTTGTACCCCTATCTCTTCCCATTGGCCCTTGAAACAGAGTGTGAAGGGGAAGGGCTTCAAAATTTACCCCTAAGAAAATGGACAGCACCACAACACCTGCACACGTCATCATATGTCATCACGATCTTGTAATCATATGAGATCAGACGATCACGACTGCTGTAGTTATTCCAGTTGTGTTATTTTTTGGTGTTTATCTTCAGGAAATCACTGAAGGCAATGATATCATGTTATCGTAACGATTTAAAGTGGCAATAAGATCGTGACTGTACTGTGCATTTACACCATGGCCATATTCATCTATGTAAACACACAAAAACGACATTAACATTATAGCAGACACTGTAAAAGCTCATTCCCAGCCACTAGACTTTTCTGACAGAGTATTCGAGTTTCATCGAGTGACAGAAATGTTATGGGACTACTGTACAAGAGTTATATATAGATTATACTGTATATAGGATTATAGATAGCCAAATTTAGCGGTTTTTATTTTAGCATTTTTTATTTAAAGCATGATGGTAAAACACAAACGCAGTTATGAATGTATTAAAACATGTGCTTGTTTGTTATAAAAATTCATGTTAATAACAATCAATACTAATTTGTGCATCTCCTGACTTCCATGTGCAGTCATGCTGCCGATGTAGCTGGTGCATTCTGGGAAATTTTCGTACCCCTTGGTTTCAAATGTAGTCCTGAAAAAACTCAGTTTAAAGAGGTATCTAGCCCTTCCCCTTAGCCCTACGCCTTCAAGCTAAAGAGAATGGGGTAAGGCCCCGTTTACACTAGTGCATTTTAGTTTTAAAACGGCGTTTTAGCATGAAAACGATCCGCGTCCACACTAGTGTATCTCAACCGATCTTCCTCCACCAGAAACGTATATCACGTGATCATTCGCGCACCATTCGCGTACTCTGGGCATGCGCGTTCAAGTATAAACAGGAAGCACGTGTCTCGCTCGCCATTTGGTTATTGTTAGTCAACAAACGCTGGTTGAACGATGAACGCGATGGTAAAGAAAGCAAGAGAGGTCTTTTTGTGGACAGACGACGAGGTTTAGTTGTTACTTAAAGTAACAAATGAATATAAAACATCCATGGCTATCGAAAATAGTGTTTACAGTAAAGGCTGGTCTGCCATCTGCCGGTGACGTTATAGCCATGTGCGCTTGACGAATAAGGAAAGGATACGCAATAACCCAAAAATCCAAACACGTAGCGAATCTCAGCAGCCACGCCTCCGTTTTCAAAGGTATCCGTTTTCCCCCATCCACACTGAGATACAGCAGCAGCGTTTTAGAATGGACACGCAGCGTTTTCAAAACGCTCCGTTTTCGCACCTCGAAAACTCCGGCGTAGTGTGGATGGATGGCGTAACCGTAGCAAAACTTATGCGTTTTAAAACAAAAACGCACCAGTGTAAACGGAGCCTAAGAGGAAGGGCTAAGGGGTAAAATTGAGATTGGGCCTTAGTTTGATAATTATCGAAATCAGTGTATATGAAATACATGTATACATACGGTATATGGGGTCATCTCCACTATGGGATTTCACCTAGCACTATTTAGTTATGCTAAATGACTCCATGGAGGAATCACATTTGTCTATATACTGTAAAAAAACATAATGGAAAAAGTTGCTTTAACTTATTTTAATCAGTGAATCATGTTTTGACTATTTTTTTTTCAAGATATACAAAGTTTTCCTTAATATTTTTAGTCAGTTTAATGTAAGTTGAGATTTGTTCATTTGATTCAACTAAAAAATATTTTACTATTATATATTAAACATGTTTCTGATAACACACAGTACGTCTAAGCAGTTGGATCCCTAATTTCGTTATTTCGGTATTACAGCCCAGTGTTATTTTTTGCATGTAGGGAATATGGTTGAAGTCTGCAGGATGGCGGAAGTGCACACGACAGCTGAAATCACTTACAGCACCTTTTAAGACCTGTTTATTTTACTTGTGCATGAATGATCTTTTCCGACGTGACAGGGATTTATTTTCGCCATCCTAACATTGGGAGAAATTTCAATATTTAGAGCGTCTGAGGACAGTTGTATACATGGAGCGTGAAGCGCAGTGTAAATCAGAACATCTGTGCTGAACTGCGATGTGAGGAAAATAAGGACTGGCCACGGGATCCTGAACCGCAGGCCTCAGGGTCTGGGTTTTAAGGTCTCTGAGAAGAGAAAGAGTGTTTGATGATGGCAGATTCACAGCATCCTCAGACTGCGTTTTTGCCCCTCAATCACTTCACACTTCCAGATCAAAAAGCTGCGCTGTTCTCACTGTTGTCAGAGCCATAGGACCATTATAAGCCTTGTTTTATTGAAATTGCCAAATGTATTTATTCCCCTTGCTTTTTTTTAAAACTATATACATACTATATACTGTATATATATATATATATATATATATATATATATATTACCTCATAATACTGTACGTAGCATGCACAAAACTTTTCATTATATAAAAATATTTCCCCAAATAGTTTTTTAATGTCCAGTTTATTGTTAAAAAAAATAACGAATAGATAAACAAAAACTTTTACAATTACAAAAAAATACATTACTATTAAGACAAAATTATGTATATATTCTAAACCAGTGGTTCTCAAACTTTTTTCACCAAGTACCACCGCAGAAAAATATTGTCTCTCCAAGTACCACCATAATGACCGGTATTGAAATACAGTAGCGCAGTAGGCCTAATTAAGCAGCGACAGCACTGCACAGTTAAAAAAAGACAAATCAATTCCTTTTATTAAGAATATGTATTATTGTCAGCCACTTTACAAATTATAAATAGTTTGAACATTAACTGTGCTTGCAGAGTAAAAAAATAACTTTACCATTTAAATTAAAATGTGCTTTTAAAAGTGATTTAAAAGTGGCACTGTTCTTAAATAATAAAAAGAAAACTGCTGTACATGTAAAGTATTAATGTATAGTAGCTTATTCATCAAAACCTGCAAATGTTGCTTGGACCTGATGAATCTAGGTTATATGTCATATACGTATATACATACATTTTTTATACCTTTTGAGACATATATTGCATGTACATATGACATATATTTGATATCTAAACGTTAACTTGTATTTTGATACGATTCGGAATTACATATTTAAATTAGAAATTAGATCTGCTTACTGCTCGTCATTTACAGTAGGCCTGTGTGTGTCAGAAAAGCCAGTGATTAATGCAGAAATTCCATAGTCTGTTGATATTCTTGATTCTGATTGGCTGGAGGGTGTGCAACGCACAGGTAGTTCCAGTTAGTTTTGATCACAGTTCAAAATAAATGCGCTTCTCCCAAATGTTTATAGTTACTATAGCAACTCGCATGTGAAACCAATGAGAACTGTTACTGTCGGACGGGAGATCCGCAAAATTAGAAAAATACTCATCTGACTGAGAATGTCTTAATTGTCCACCCATGATCGGACTGATGAAATCGTATAATAATATTAGCATGTATAAACAGCACTGACACATGCTCTCTATCTCTCTGTCTGCCTGCGCGTCGTGCATTAACGCACGGCAAGCCGTTGATTATCCCTTACATACACATATACAGTGCTTGACCAATTCATATGTGCAGTATTCCCGAGTTAGTAACTGAAATCTCAACACAACAGGATTGGTCTGCTGAAGGGCTTCACTAGCGCGTGTGAATCTCCTCCACACAACCCTCCGCAAGCGCGCGCGCCTCTTTTTCTTCCTCCGCGCCAAGCAGGCTGATTTTTTTAACGTTTGATGACGCGATGCACTAAAGTAAACATTCTAAGCACTCCGGTGTACTCGTACGCTTCAGGGAACAGCCAATGCTGTCTGATCACGGTGTTATCAGACGCGTCAAAGGGTTTAAAAAGTGTGTTCATTTTATTCTTTTATTATTCAGAGATTATTCCACGTACCACTGGAAGAAGTCCCGCGTACCACTAGTGGTACGCGTACCACAGTTTGAGAACCACTGTTCTAAACGATTCAATCTATAATTTTCTTCTCTGCTTAGTCCCTTTATTCATCTGGGGTCACCACAGCAGAATGAACCAACAACTTATCCAGCATTTGTTTCACGCCGCGAATGCCCTTCCAGGTGCATACACTCTTATTCACACTCATACACTATACGGACAATTTACTATACCCAATTCACCTATAGCGAATGTCTTTGGACTATGAGGGAAACTAGAGCACCCGGGGGAAACCCACACGAACACAGGGAGAACATGCAAACTCCACACAGAAATGCCAACTGACCCAGCCAAGGCTTGAACCAGCGACCTTCTTGCTGTGAGGCACAGCGCTAACCATGTGCCACCACACAATAATAATAACATGTTTTTGATTATTAATACATAAACTTGAATCAATAAAAATAAATACATACATGAAAATGATTGGAGGTCGAGGGGGAAGGAATATGAAAAATTGGGAAAAAATATTTTCGTAATCTCCTTTAGTTTTCTTAGAATACTGAAATTGACTTATATTTTTGATAATGTTAGTTTAATAATAATATTATTATTGAAAATAATATGGTATAATATAATATTGAAGTAATATTGTTATATTTCATATTTTTATATTATATTATTAATATAGTTATATAATAATATTATTAAAATATAACTAGTTTTACATAATAATCATAATCATAATAATCATTATATTTATAACACCAAAATATAAATGTTTAAAAATAAAAATTGTTGAAAAATAATAAATGTTAAAGATGAAAAAAATATTTATATTTGTTTTCATCTTCATAATTTATATTTTTTTCAACATTTTTCTTATTTCTTTATAGAATACTTAATTTATTTATTATTATTATTACTATAACTTTTTTTTTTACTATTATTATGGCGGCATGGTGGTTAGCACTGTCGCCTCACAGCAAGAAGATCACTGGTTCAAGTCCTGAGTGAGCCAGTTGGCATTTCTGTGTGGAGTTTGCATATTCTCCCCGTGTTTCCTCCGGGTGCTCTGGTTTCCCCCACAGTGTAAAAACATGCGCCATAGGTGAATTGAATAAACTAAACTGGCCGTAGTGTATGAGTGTGTATGTGAATATGAGAGTGTATGGGTGTTTCCCAGTACTGCGTTGCAGCTGGAAGGGCATCTGCTGCGTAAAAATGTATGCTGAAATAGTTGCCGGTTCATTCCGCTGTGACGACTCATGATAATTTAGGGATTAAGCCAAAGGAAAACAAATGAATGAATATTATTAATAACATTATTATTATTCATTCATTGTAACGCACACTTTCACACTTTCAAAACCCCTGATTACACACTCTGGGTTATAAAATTCTGGGTTAAAAAAATATGTCATTGAATGTAATTAAAAAACTTGTTAGGTTGGTCCGTTTTTGACCAAGTCTTAGGTTTTGAACTTTTATGACATGACACTATATATATTATTATGTCAAATATGTATTATTATTAGATCAATAACAATAATAAATACACTCACTAATAAATACATCAAATTGCTGGCTACAGTAGCTTCAACCCAACTGTGTTAAAAATTAGATTAAATAATTGTAACCCATCTATTGGGTTTATTCGTATTTTACCCAAATACAGGCAAAAAAATCCCATCTTTTTTGAGTGTATTTATATTGAAAAAACACACTAGATCATCATTATCATTAACCTTCAGCAAATTCCAAGAGTTTTGTAGACGCTATCTGACAGCGAAAACACAATGCAGAGTCTGCTGAATGCAGCCACTCTGTCTGTTTCTAAAGCATATCACAAACAGCTCTCAGGCCAAATCTCACAAATCCCCAAGACCAAAGGTGTCCCGTCTGCATAGCCAAAATAGCTGCTCTTCTCCACCATCAGAGAGGAACATCAGTCACGGCAGATACCAAACATGGTTTACAGCGCAGACCATGAGACTATCCAGGTGAAGCGCTTTTCTGTCTGTGTTCCTCCAGAGCTGTTTTCATCGCTGCGAGCTTTACAGTGTTCAAGTGTTTATTTCTGGACTGTTAACAATTCATACTTAACTGTTCCTGATGTCATTTCGCTCTTTTACCGGCATCCAGAGCCTTATTCAGGCTTGCTTGTAAAGTCTCTCTTCACCTGCCAGACGCGTGGAAGCAATGTAAATACTGTGTGTGTGTCTTTTGTCCTGGTAAAAAGCTCTTTAGCTCAGCGACGACACACGGAATAATCTGAACAGAAGAATTCATGTTCTGAAAATGCAGTCATTAGGATTGTGCTTCTGCATTCATTTCATTTAAAATCATGCTTAAAGTATTCATGTGGAGGCATAGAAATTACTATAATATAATATAATATAATATAATATAATATAATATAATATAATA
>CAIGQQ010031496.1:8559426-8574804 GCA_903798035.1 Danio albolineatus
AACCACTTACTTTATAAAATGCTGTAAATCTAATGAATCATTTTATTCAGTGCATGATAAACGATGTAAACTCTCTCACCAAAGTCTTCTTCGCCGTGCACTAATATACCAGATAAAGTCAATGCAGGCACTTCTAGTCCACAGGCCCAGATCCGACACAAAGCCAGGCTTCATCCCTGAGCTCTGCCACACATGAGTGCCCACCGAACGCAGGCCTCCGGGTGCTGGAATTCATAGCCCTGTGGAGGCTGGAGATAAAGCCGCATGTATGTGCGCTAAGTAGGGCTCACGTTACACGCTGAAACCCATGCCACCCAGGAACTGTTACCATATGAAAGCAGACTGTTTTGAAAGGAGAGCACCGCCTGGCTCGGCTCTTTGTGTCAGAGCGATAACCAGACGGAAAGTGTTAAATTGTCTCTATCACAGCTAATGAGTTTGAGGTCAGTGGCTGTGGGTTGGTAGACTCAAGCCACACAGAGAGACTGTACAATCGACTAGAGGTTTGTGTATGTTGTGGTGGTCGGATAGTTTGGGTGTGGGGCGCAAGTCGATGCGTGTCACATTTGGGTTGTCGGTCTGCCTTGTTTGTCTGCGAGTTTTACGCTTGGACAGTAATTTGACAGTGATTACTACACATCGCTGAAATGTGCATTTTTCCCCCCAATGTTTCACCAATGGAAGGAATGTGTTTGGACGGATGAGGTGGGTTTCCCTGGTGGAGAAAAAATAAGTCATAGGAGAGCTGACAAATGTTCTTTAAATAGGAACAATTGGGTAAATTTGCAAAAGTAATTCATCAGTTCTCCATTGTGAGATTGCTACAGTATACGCTTTTTCCTAAAACTAAAGTTCACAAAAAAATAAATAAATAAATAAAATAAATCTAAATTCTGTCATCATTTACTCACCCTCGAGTTTCTATTTTCTGCTAAATACACAAGAAGATATTTTGAAGAATGTTGGAAACTGGTAGCCACTGACCTCCATGGTATTTTTTTTTCCTACTGGTGAATATTCATTTCTCGGTGGACTGTCCCTTTAAGAGCAGTGAGCAATTTCAGTTGTTGTTTTTTTTAAAGTGGTGTAGCAATGTCGCACTGGTCAATTATTTTTGTAAATTTGCCCAATTGAACTGATTCACTAGAATGAATCTGACTTTCCAACACCGCATGAGCATTATGTATAGAGTAAATGGTAATTATATGAGATTACAGCTTGCGTCGTGCATTTTTGTACCTCTGTGCAGAGGAGCTGGAAGCAGAAGATGCCACGCTGGTCGATACATGTACCATGAGGAGCACAGGAGATCTACGCTAAAGACAGAACAGAGAAAACACTTCACCTGGACACGTTTCACAGGTAAACACTTTGTTTTGCCTAGCACAAGATTATATACTGTATGTAAAAGATACATACAGTACAATTGAAGTCAGTATTTTTAGCCCTCCTGAATTATTAGCCTCCCTGTATATTTTTTCCCACTTTCTGTTTAATGGGAAAAAAGATTCAATACATTTCTAAACATAATAGCTTTAATAACCAATTTCTAATAACTGATTTCCTTTATCTTTGTCATGATGACAGCACATGATATTTTACTACACTCTCAGTAAAAATGGTACAATGTTGTACCAAAGAAGCTACAAACCCTTGTCACTGGGGCAGTACCTTTTTATGGGACACAATTGTACCTTAAGAAAAGAAACAAATTTGTACCTTTTAAGGTCATGATTTGTACCATGGGAAACCAAAATGTACCTTTGTTTTTAAAAACCAGCAGATACAATATTGTATACTTTGTGAAAGGTACCACCACAGTGACAAGACACTGTCAAAAATGCGCACCAAACATTTATTAAATTGCCTTAAATGTTTAGTTTACAATACCTATAGTTTTATGTTTTACTAGTTGTTTTGTATTATTGTATTATAGAACTAAATAATTATGTTTATGAGTATCTTTAAACATATACTTTTAAATAATGATTCTTGTTTTAATATGGAAATTATTCATAAAAATCACTTTGCCTTTCCAGTCATATTTATTTTCATGGATACTGGAATAAAGAAGGAGTTGTTCAACACTTTTGTACCTTTTATATGAGAACAATTGTGTACCTTCATTTCAGTTGTACCATAAAAGGCACAGAACACTATCATAAGAGGTCTTTTCAGTACCATATAAGGTACAAATTTTACAAAGGTACAAAACTGTTCCTCAAGGAACATTATTTGTATCATCGTGTACCTTTTTTTCTGAGAGTGTAGATATTTTTCAAGATATTGGTATTCAGCTTAAGGTGCAATATAAAGACTTAACTAGGTTAAATAGGCAAGTTAGTTTAATTAGGCAAGTCATAGTATAATGATTGTTTGTTCTCTAGTCTAGACAATCAAAAAACTCACTTAAGATGGCTAATAATATTGACCTTAAATTTTTTAATTATTTTTTTTAACTGCTTTTATTCAAGTTGAAATGAAGGAAATAAAAATATGTAGGAAATACTGTGTAAAGTTCCTTGCTCTGTCAAACATCATTCTGGAAATGTTTGAAAAAGAAAACAATTCACGGGAGGGCGAATAATTTTGAACTGTACATATAAACATTGTTCATAGAGCTGAAGCTGCTTGTTTGTTGAGCTTCATTCAGTATGACGGGTCAGATGAACCTGCTGGTTATTCTCCTCTAGAATCAACATGGTATTTTCTCACTCCATTACTGTTTTTTTTATTTTTATTTCTCTGTAAACCCTAAATTTGGTTGTGCATGAAAATCTCACTAGATCAGCAGTTTCATAAACACTCAAACTAGACCTTTTGGTAACAATTACTATGTCGTTATTTCCAAACTGTACTACTCCAGTAATTGTTTTGTGTGCTGTTAATGTGCAACGGATGCCCACATTTTTTAATGGAGCACTCTGAGTGCCTGCAGATGAAAAAAGCTTCACATGCTCCAGTCCCAAAACCATTGATACAGTGGTTGCCTAGCAACATAAAAAAATGCAATACACTGCACTGCTCTTTTCTAAAGTTTTTTTTTTTTTTAAACAGAAACAGAACAGAAATGCTAGTCTGGTGTTCGGCTCCTTACTATTTATTCAATCATTAATTTTCCTTTGGCTTAGTCTCTTATTTATTAGGGGTCGTCACAGCGGAATGAACCACCAACTATTCCAGCATACATTTTCCACAACCGATGCCCTTTAGCCGCAACCCAGTACTGGGAAACACCTATACATACACCAAACATACACTACAGCCAATTTAGTTCATCCGATTCATCTATAGTGCATTTCTTTGGACTGTGTGGGAAACCAGAGCACTCGGAGAACATGCAAACTTCCCACAGAAATGCCAACTGGCCCAGCTGGGACTCGAACCAGCGACCTTCTTGCTGTGAGGTGAAAGTGCTAACCACTGAGCCAGCGTGCCGCCTGCCTCTTACTATGTCAATGTCAGTTTTATTTATATAGCATTATTAAGCAGAGGTTGACCAATTTGCTGCACAATACAAATCACAAAAACAGAAGCAGACAATTCTCACTGATACAATGCTAAATCAACAAGATAAGTTTTCAACCTAGATTTAAAAACAGATAGAGATGATGCAGATCTAATACAGAGCGGCAGAGCATTCCACAATCTACGACCAGTTACTGTGAACACACAGTCACCCCTGCATTTCAGCTTCGACATAGGAGTGTATAGTAATCTCTGGTTTGATGACCGAAAAGACCACCCAGGCTGATGTTCAGTCAATAAATCTGTCAGGTAAGAAGGTGCTAAGCCATTTAGTGATTTAAATATCAAGAGACAAATGTTTAAATTGACACGATAGTAGGGCAGTGTGGTGGCTAAGTGGTTTGCATTGACCTCACAGCAAGAAGGTTGCTGGTTCTGGTCCCGACTGGGCCATTTGACATTTCTTTGTGGAGTTAGCAAATTCTCCCTGTGTTAACGTGGGTTTCCTCTGGGTGCTTCAGCTTCCCCAACAGTGCAAAAACATGCTCTATTGACCTTATTCCGCTCCTCCCACTTTTAATACTTTGCTCTTCCGCATTTTGTCATCCAACTTCTGGTACGCTGACACAGTACATCAGATGAATGTTTCGGAAAGTCATTACATAGTATATACAGTTAGCTGTAATTTTAGAAAAATGGCATATAATGCTAGTTTAGTAAATGTTTTAAGCTGGGAGTACGGTGAAACCTCCCTGCAAGGATCAGATGGTCTCATGTTGCCCCATCCATCGTTATCGTTAATGTGGGTAGACGATATGTGCCAGAAGTAACTTACAGGAATATTTTTTAATCACTTTGTCCTGTCACAAGGAGTAGATGGAGCGATTATGAAGACTTATAAAAGTACCGAGATCTACCAATATTTACACAGTGGGAAAGTTGGTCGTGTTCTACTACACAGTGAGGGTGATTTCGTCTTATTAATAGCAAATGTGCACCCCAGCCAGTCGAGCAGTCAGTGCCACTCAGCGTGGGGGCTACTTAGTAAGCAGGGATCAGTGGAGACTACAGGATGTTCGTGCATCGCTGGTTTAGGAAGGTCCTGTTGCCACGCAGCCTTTATATTATAAAGTAAATACAAGGCAAGTAAATATATAAATAAATAGTAATATCTTGTGAGGTTTGTGTTAACATAAGTAAGCCATAAAGGTAAACAGTATGCTAACGTATTTGTGCAATAATACACAGCTGCTGACTCGGTTACCATCAGCAGACTGAGTATCTGGTCAGATCTCTTCATTTGTGAGGTATTGAGCTTATTCTTCAATGATAATTGCGCTCGTTTTTGCAATTGTTTTAGAACTTCCGATTCAGTCGCCTGTGGGAGAAA
The DNA here is from genome assembly GCA_903798035.1 of Danio albolineatus. Taxonomy (NCBI): domain Eukaryota; kingdom Metazoa; phylum Chordata; class Actinopteri; order Cypriniformes; family Danionidae; genus Danio; species Danio albolineatus. The sequence continues at coordinate 8,564,285 of CAIGQQ010031496.1, forward strand.
TGACTAGGAATAATAAACGGCAGAAAACGGTCAAACTACTCGCTCTACAAACAAGTGTTTGCATGACTACACAGACAAAATAGAATAATATAATAAGAAAACATCAGTTTGCAACATCAAGCAGCAAAACGAGCTGTTTTTAACGTCTAAAAATGAATGGAAATGAATAAGACCAGAAGTCTCGAGACAAAAAGACTCAAATGGCTGCGCCCGCTCGTACACGGAGAATAAGGTCAATAGGTGAATTGAATAAACTAAATTGGCCTTAGTGTAGGATTGTGTGTGAATGAGTGTGTAAGAGTGTTTTCCAGTACTGCATCTGCATGCGTAAAACATGCTGGAATAGTTGGCGGTAAATTCCGCTGGTGCGACCTCTGAAGTTGAGAATAAGCCGAAGGAAAATGAATGAAAGAACATGATAGTGCACAGGCAACAAGTGCAAAGAGCATAAGACTGGTGTGACGTGGTCATGTCTTTTGGTACTCCACAAAACCCTTGCAGCAGCATTACGATGCCAAACACAAACTACAAGTCAAAGTATTTGTGTATCCCTCTGAATAAATGTCTTTTATTTAATGCAATCACAGCTAACATTAATATCTGTGGTACTCAGGTCACGTTGAGCCCATGCGGTGGTCCATGCTAGTCCTGCTGCTCCTGTCCTGCAGCCAGACGTTTGCCCAGCGCCCAGGTGACATCTGCCCACAAAACCCCCACCACGGACAAGATGTCACAGCCAGCACTGTGCCCACCGTGGATCCCAAACTCTTCAACAAGAGGCGATACCGCTCACCACGCGTGCTCTTCAGCGAACACCCACCCGACTCTGAACCGTCTCGGAGCAGGACCAAGAGGAAAGCAGGACCGCCTCAACATCGCGGCGTTTACTCCGTCTGCGAGAGCGTCAGCAATTGGGAGGGAAATAAAACCAAAGCCACAGACATCTCAGGCAACGAGGTCACCGTTTTGCCTGACGTAATCATCAACAACTCCAAGAAAAGGCAATACTTTTTTGAGACCACCTGCAGCAGCGGGCGAACCGGAGGCTCCGGGTGTTTAGGGATCGACGCCCGCCATTGGAACTCATATTGCACCAATTCGCATACATTTGTACGGGCGCTGACTTCATTCAAGAACCTGGTGGCTTGGAGGCTCATAAGGATCAATGTAGCTTGCGTGTGTGTGCTGAGCAGAAAGTCTTGGAGAGCGTGACAAACTAGCAGATTTTCCACACACCAGCGACGGCCTTAACGATATCAAACTCTCCAGTACTCTACAGAGTCCTCTACAGTATGAGATGGTGGATGTTTTCCAACCATTCTTGACAACCAGTGACATAAAACAGACCTTCTGAGGAGGATAATTATGATGTGCTTGTGTCACAGGATGCTACAGTGGAATGAGTTGGGTTTTCCACGTCTTTTTTCTTAAGCTTTCGTCTTTTTAGAATAATTCTCAGCAGTACGAGAACATGTACATATATTGTGTGTGGTAATTGTTATTTATTAAACCGCAGCATTATTGTTCATTTACTGTGGGTCCTCAGTGTGCATATTAAAAGATAAAATAAAGGAACATTTTGGATTAAATATAAGTTTAATTTAGAACTCAGTCATCATTATTGCATGCTTGAAAACCTCAGGCTCTGTTCAATGTTATTACATTGCCTTTTTTATTTATTGTAGAAAAAAGCCAACCCAGGCTCACTCTGAAAACGTATCCCTGTATACATGTCTGGAGAGCACCAAATACTTCCCAGGAGGTTTTTTTTTTGCAGTTTTTATTTTTGCTAATCCATCAGAGGCCGCTGTGTATGCTTTTTGAGATCTCAAATTTCTCTCGCGAGTGCCATTCGTGCCTGCTGTTCTCACGTAAATCCCCTGTCAACTGACTGACCGATCGACTGACTGACCGATCCCCCTCCTACCCTCTTCCCTAAACAGAACTGATAGTGTTTTCAAAAGCACCGATTGGCCAGCGCCCACCCACTTCCCTAAACCTAACCGACAGTGTTTTGAAAAGCAATCCAGAAAAAGGAAAGCCCCAGATTTTTACCACATTTTCAGGTTTTGCTACATTCTCACCCTGTTATTTACTTGTTTATTTAATTTTCTGGCTTCTGTTTTTTTCTTACCTGCTTTCTGGAACCATTCTTCGCCAGACTCGAACCCCGTCGTAGTAGTCAATTCTTTTCTGTGTCTCAAGTCTGCCAACGTACGCTGCGAGTCACTGAATAAACAGCAGGAAAGCCATCCATATGGAGGTAAGTGGTCAGCTGCTAGCATGAAAAGAAAACACGTCATATCGCCTCGTAGCGTTCTCTTTAAAGATAAAATGCAGCTAAACGTACTTCTGGCTACATAATTCATGATTTCCAGAAATACATATAGGGTTGCGTTTTTTAGAATGAGCCTGTGTTGAAAAAAGCCAAACTAATTTGGAACAACATAAGATGAGAGTAAAAGGATGACAGAATTTTCGTCTTTGGATGAACTTCTTGTTAACATGACAAGAGTGACCTAATTTACTTCATAATTCTGGTTCCCGGAATTATAGTTGAGTGCGTATTATTTCAGAGAATACAGACTGCATGATTTTCATTTTGGCCCGTCCAACCACTTGTCAACAAATTTACCACTTGCCAATCCATTCCCCATAGTTAAAAAAAAAAATCAAGGACCCTGTTGCAATGAGCACAGTGTATTGTCAAAGATTTTCTTAAGGGATTTCTTGCATTCACTCTTTTGTTCATGAAACACGTCACCTTATTGAATTAAAATGCCTGGAAGTGGTAAAGGAAATCTGTTCCATGTTGATTCCAGCTCAATGGACAACACTTTACAGGAATAAAACAAACTGTGATGGTTATGGCACTAAACCAACCTAAAAATGCACAACAACAACAACAAAATCAGCATTTAAGAACATTTAAATTATTTAAAATTAAAACATTTTTGCAATTGAACAAATATTTTATATAATTTTTGTCAGATGTCCAAATAATTTTCTGTGGTCGTCAGTAGCATTCTACTCTGTCTAAGCCAGAATATTGCTTTACATAATTTCTCAACACAGGCTCATTCTGAAAATGTACCGCTATATACATTTCTGGTGAGCACCAAATACGTCCCAGGAGCTACATTTTTTTTGCAGGTTTTGTCTTCTTGAATCCACCAGAGGCCGCTGTGTACGCTTTTTCAGATCTCAAATTTCTCTCACGGATGTCATTCTCACATAGTCCCACCAGAGGCCGCTGTCGAATGACTGACTGACTGATCGACTGACAACCCCCCCTCCTTTTCTAAACCCAACCAATAGTGTTTTAAAAGCACAAATTAAACAGTGCCCACTCACTTTCCTAACCCAACCGACAGCTTTAAGAAGCAACCAGAAAAATCTCTCGCCTGATTTTTACCACATTTTCAGATTTTACCACATTTTCACCCTGTTATTTACTTGATTATTTTATTTTTTGGTTTCTGTTCTTGTCTTACCCATTTTCTGGAATCGTTCTTCACTGAACCCCGCCGTTTTGGTCAACTCCTCAAGTCCACCAATGTACATGGTGGAGCAACTGGACAAACTGATAACAGCAGGAAAGCCGTCCACATGGAGGTAAGCAGTCAGCTGGTAATCATGAAAAGGAACAGCTTCATACTGCCCCGAAGCATTCGCTTTAAAGACGAAATGCAGCCATATGTACATCTGGCTACAAAATTCGCAATCTCCAGAAATTTATATATAGGGCTACATTTTCAGAATGAGCCTATGATGCAACTTCCATTGCCCTTGTAGTCCATAAAAAGGAACTGAACTTTCTGGAACAGCCTCAGTTTATGCCAAGATGGTTTTTTTTTTTTTTTTTTTTGTGGTTGGTTTGGATTTAATTAAAAAAAACATGACTCAAATATGACCTTTAGCGAATAAAAAAACAAGACTTAGGAACATTTTAAATTACAATTAAATAAATTTTGTATAATGTTTGAGGGATTATTTTAAGTGGTCATCAACAGCATTCTACTCTGCTGACAAATTAACCCAGATTATTGCTTTACATAATTCCCATTGCAGTTAGTCTATAAAAAGGAACTGAACTTTCTAGAACAGCCTCAGTTTAAGCCAAGATGTTTTTTTTTTGGTTGGTTTGGATGTAATTAAAAAAACATGACTCAAATATGACCTTTAGCAAATAAAAAAAATGGATTTAGGATTTTTTTTAATTACAATTAAATTAATTTTGTATAATGTTTGAGGGATTATTTTAAGTGGTCATCAACAGCATTCTACTCTGCTGACAACTTAACCCAGAATATTGCTTTACTTAATTTCCATTGCAGTTGTAGTCCATAAAAAGCAACTGAACTGTCCGGAACAGCCTCAGTCTAAGCCCAGATGTTTTTTTTTTTGTTGTTTTTGTTTTTTTGTGGTTGGATTTGATTTAATAATAAAAAAAACATGACTCGAATATGAACTTTAGTGAATAAAAAAAAACAGGATTTAGGAAAATTTTAAATTACAATTAAATTAACTTTGTATAATGTTTGATGGATTAGTTTAAGTGGTCATCAACAGCATTCTACTCTGCTGACAAATTAACCCAGAATATTGCTTTACATAATTTCCATTGCACTTGTAGTCCATAAAAAGCAACTGAACTTTCCGGAACAGCCTCAGTCTAAGCCAAGATGTTTTTTTTGGTGGCTTTTGGTGTAATAATAAAAAAACCATGACTCAGATATGACCTTCAACCATGTGGCAGAAAATCTAAACGGTTCGGGCAAGTTTTGCCAGACACTTCAAGTAAGCCTGAGAGTTTGTTGAAACCGACCTAGCATCTGAACAGATGTGCTGCTCTCACACATGGAAACGGAGCTTCACTGGAATGCATTAGATGTTCTCCTTCCAGAGGCTTCCACGTGACGTCCGCAGACCTGGCCTTGAGACTGAAAATCGTTAAAAAGCAATTGAAACAACCACAAACAGGTGTGTCACCCCAATCAGACTCGGAATACATTTGTTTAGGCAGCATGTGTGGAAGTCTTAAAAAAACAGATGGAGACCCACCTCAGGTTTGATTGTGTAAACAGAAGGAGAGCACATGCCAAAGGTCAGCTGTGTGGCCCAGTGATGAGGTCATGTCTGGAAGCCTGCTTAGATCTGTGAGGTCAGACGTCAAAGTTCCTGTGGAATAATCAACAGGATTGGATGGTTTATACATCCAGGGTTCCAACAGGTCAAGGAATTTGGGGAATATCATGGAATTTTCAAAGGGTTTTCCAGATATTGAAAGTCAGTGAATTTGTATATGTTTGTCCTATAGTCAGAGACTTTTTTTTGACACTTTGAATTTTACTTTCGATTTAACCTATTTCACATATTTCAAATCATGCTATTTCACATATTATTATGATTTAGCCTATTTTTCAGCTCCATTTTGTTTCTTTTTTACTCTACACTGTAAAAATGTCCGTAAATGAGCAGTTTTCCGTATTTTGTGATTCACGTTTTTATTTTTCCCCATTCATTCCTGCTTTTGAATCGCTTTATGGGATCTTTCTTGCCAAGATTGATTGCCAAAAGTGACTTTTATTAACATTTTTAATAGTTTAAAGTGACATATTGTCTGGGTTGGTGTTTATATCACCGTACAAAAACCTTGTAATAAACTGACAGAACATTATCTGTTATTTTTAGAGACTTATTTCTCTATTGCCTATATTCTTTTATTTTTATACAATATATTGTTTCAAACTACTGAAATGTCAACAAAAGTCACTTTGTTAAACTGTAGAGTTGAATTTTTAGCATTTTATAGAATATTAAGTCGACAGAGCAAATTTTACACTGTACTTGCGGTTTCTAAACTGTACCTGTTAACTAAGACAAAGCCAAGATCAATTTTAATTAAGAAATTACCACTTCAAAAATCGGGTATGAAAAAGATAATGACAGAAAAGCTTGTGTAATTTTTGTAAAACTACTTTTTTTATTCGATTTCTTTGCCCCTGAAGATTTCAGGTATACTATTTATCCATTATTTGTCCATTTTTGTTGTTTTGTTGTTTGTTGGCTGACGCAGTGGGTAGCGCTATGGCCGCACAGAAAGAAGGTCATTGGTTTGAGCCTCAGCTGGGTCAGTTGGCATTTCTGTGTGGAGTTTGCATGTTCTCACTGCGATCGCGTGGGTTTCCTCCGGGTGCTCCAGTCCAAAGACATGTGGTACAGGTGAATTTGGTAAGCTAAATTTGTCCATAGAGTTTGTGAATGTGTTTCCCAGTGATGGGTTGCAGCTGGAAAGGCTTCTGCTGCATATAACATATACTGGATAAATTGCCGGTTTATTCTAAAATACGAAGCCGAAAAGAAAAGAAATGAATGTTGACAAAGTGATATTCCATTAGGCTACATATTCATAATGTGGTAATTAATTTAACATATTGATAATAGAATATTAAACATTTTAATATATTTTAACAAAGCTTTTTAGTGAAAGTCAGGGAAAAGTCGAAAAGCTAGGGAAATTGATGGATTAAAGTGGCAACTCTGTATACCAGTCCAGTATCCCAGTCCACCATCAGCACGTGTTTGTTTAGCCATACAGTGCAGGTCAAAGTGGTAAAGGGGTCGCCATTTTAAACAAAGTCACTTTCGCGCACTCATTTGCTCTCATTAGAAGAGGACGCTTTGCTCGTCGCTCATTTCAAACAATCCTGTGCACTCAAATGAAGAATGAGAGAATTAATGAAACAAACAAGCGTGTCTCTGGTTGTTTGTAGGACAGCTCCCAGTGGAGAATCTGCTGTGACAAATCCAGGAGAGCCCCCTTTGTTTATTTTACAAAGAATATTAAGCAGATTAATGAACTGCGGATGGTAGTGCCATACCGTGGGGATTTCAAACAAGACTGTCACGCCTCAGCGGCGTATGTAGTACACGAATGAAGGATTTAACGTTTTCTTAAAGAAAAAAATTACATTTACGTAAAAGTCATCGTGAGAAAATGTTTTAAAGCCGTCTAAAAACGATGTGGTTTACTGTAAACAGCATTGGGTGCAAAAATAAACTACGGTCGCCCTCTAGTGGTTCTTTCGCTAATCTACGCTTTGCTGGTTGATGCATGGATTGCTGTTGATATTTTCCCCCGTAATAGTATGAAAGACATGATTTTTAAAGCAGAAATGCGATTAAAGAAGTTATTTCACACAAACGTACTTTCTCATATCCGTCTGTGGCTGAGAGTAGGTTTCTACATACGCTTGTAATAAGCGTGTTTTACCGCTAGAGGGAGAACTGCTCACACAGTAGCCTGGTGTTAAACTAATGTTTATTAGGCCTATATGCAAATCATAACATCACCCATACTATGATTTTATTGCAGATATACAGCAGGCTGTTTGTTTAATCTGTTTAGTTTGTGCTCGGTGGGAAATTATTTGCTTAGTTTATATAATTTCCTAAAAAATGTACAAATAATAATTATAAAATATGACTTTAATTAGTTTAAAATGAATGTAGCTTTTAAAAATTGCTATAAACACAATTTTACATTTCAAATTAGCCACAATAATGGTCTTATAATAAATAAATAAATAAATAAATAAATAAATAAATAAATAAATAAATTAGCTATGGGATTATCCCTCAAAAATAGTATAATACAAAAAGTTAAATATAAATAAATAGTAAGAAAATAGTAAAATATCTTCAGACCATAAATTATTATTTTATTTTTCAATATTTTTAAGACTTAAAAAGTAACAATATACAAAAAATTATATATTTGAGTGACTTTAAAGCATTACTTCACACATTTTAGATTCACAGTTTTCATACAAACCCTTTCCTGCCAGCATTTGAGGACTTTGTTAGTCTGATCATAAACTCTGATAATGGTATATAGTCTATGGTTTATCTCAAGCTTAATGTTTTATAAACTAAGCTTGTCATTGAACTCGACATTGAGAGTGAAACGCAACAAGATCTATTCTCTTCTTTGTTGACACTGCTTATATTTTGGCATCATCGTATTAAAGCATTTTACAATTTACACACAAACAGGGAAGGTCACACACAACCAAATATAGTCTATATAGTTTAATTTAAGGCCGCTATAGGCTATACACAAAAGTCAGTGGGTTTAGATACAGTTAGTAGACAAAAATGAGTGAAAGTGAAAATGTGAGAAAGATTATCTCAAGATTATCTCAGCGTGTCCTGAGTTTGACCTCAGAGCAGCAGACAAAGGCATCCTCTCACCAATAGATGACAGTGATTGTGACTGATGTATTGTGCAGTGAGACAAACCTTATGAAAGAGACTCAATAATGAATACCCTGAATGTCTGACCAGATCATGAAGGCGTTGTAAATTACACCGTAGGTTCAAACATTATGCCTGAAAGTGATTCTAAAACTGGGAATCGTGTGTGTGCGTGAGTACTGGTTTATACTTGTGAGAGCCAAATGTTCTTACTTATAGAAATCATGAATGATAAAATGTGATATAAAATGTCATGACAACTATTTTACTGGGAAAAAAAGACCAAATTCAATAAATTAAATAATATTTAAATTTATTAAATCCGGATTTTATGGTATATAGAAAGGTTTACATTTTAATCCTATTTTATAAATTATTTTAGAATTATTTGATTATTTTCAGGGCGCCACGGTGGCCTAGTGGTTAGCACGTTCGCCTCACAGCAAGAAGGTCGCTGGTTCGATCCCCGGCTGGGCCAGTTGGCATTTCTGTGTGGAGTTTGCATGTTCTCCCCGTGGTTGCGTAGGTTTCCTCCGGGTGCTCCGGTTTCCCCCACAGTCCAAAGACATGTGGTATAGGTGAATTGGGTAAGCTAAATTGTCCGTAGTGTATGTGTGTGAATGACAATGTATGGATGTGTTTCCCAGAGATGGGTTGTGGCTGGAAGGGCATCCGCTGCGTAAAAACTAATGCTGGATAAGTTAGCGGTTCATTCCGCTGTGGCGACCCCGGATTAATCAAGGGACTAAGCCGAAAAGAAAATGAATGAATGAATGAATTAATGATTATTTTCATCCAATTTATATTCATTTTGTGTGTGTAAATTATTTAAAATTAAAATAAACTTAAATAATTTAAGCTACAAATATTCTAATTAAATTAAACTAATTATGTTTAAAAAATACAATGATCAAAACAAATATCACATTAATAAATAAAATAAATTATAAAAAATAATAAATAACTAGAAGGTCGCTGGTTCGAGCCCCGGCTGGGTCAGTTGGCATTTCTGTGTGGAGTTTGCATGTTCTCCCCGTGGTTGCGTGGGTTTCCTCCGGGTGCTCCGGTTTCCCCCACAGTCCAAAGACATGTGGTACAGGTGAATTGGGTGAGCTAAATTGTCCATAGTGTGTGTTTGTGAGTGAGTGTGTATGGAAGTTTCCCAGAGATGGGTCGCGGCTGGAAGGGCATCAATTATGTTTTGCATAAAACAAATGCTGGATAAGTTGGCGGTTGATTCCGCTGTGGCGACCCCGGATTAATAAAGGGACTAAGCCGACAAGAAAATAAATGAATGAATGAATAAATAACAAATAATAAATTAATAAATACAGTAATGTTAATAGAATAAATTATTATAAATAAATATAATTTATATTATATTATTTGATTATCTTAATCTGATATTTTTTGTGTGAAACTAATCAAATCAAATAATTATAAATAGTTAAGATATAATACTTAAGATAAAATTCAAATTAACCAAAAATTTGACTAAACTAATCCAATTAAATTAAAAGAAACTAATTATGTTTAAAATAAATATTACAAAACGATCAAAATATATATCTTTATAAACTATTTAATATATACAGTACTTTCATGAGCATATATTACTTATAAATAAATATTTATAAGGCTGGCGCAAATGTGTGGCGTAGTGCAAGAAGGTCACAGCAAGAAGGTCTCTGGTTCAAGCCTCGGCTGGGTCAGTTGGCATTTCTGTGTGGAGTTTGCAAGTTCTCCCCGTGGTTGCGTGGGTTTCCTCTGGGTGCTCCGGTTTCCCCCACAGTCCAAAGACATGTGGTATAGGTGAATTGGGTAGGCTAAATTGTCCGTAGTGTAAGAGTGTGAATGAGTGTGTATGGATGTGTCCCAGAGATGGGTTGCAGCTGGAAGGGCATCCGCTGCGTGAAACAAATGCTGGATAAGTTGGCGGTTCATTCCGCTGTGGCAACCCTGGATTAATAAAGGGACTAAGCGAAAAGAAAATGAATGAATGAATTATATTATATTATATTATTAAAAACATTATTTATCTGTACATTAATAATAATCCACTAATAATTAACAAAGTTATATGTAGATACAGTATAATCTATAATATAGTATATATATTATTTGGTGGATCATCACGATATATAAGTATGTTTGTGTTCATATTCATATATAAATTTTATCAATATTTTTAATGTATAATTTATAGGCTAATTACTATCTATCTATCTATCTATCTATCTATCTATCTATCTATCTATCTA
>CAIGQQ010031496.1:8592166-8637643 GCA_903798035.1 Danio albolineatus
AACCACCTTAAAGAACCACTAAAGAACCACTGAAGAACCTTTATGGTGCTTTAAAGGTTCTTTACACAGTAAAAGTGCTAAATAGCACTTCAACCACCGTAAAGAACTACTGAAGAACCACTGAAGACCCACTCTTTTTTAAGAGTGAATGTTGACTGGTATAGTTTAATCACTTGCTTTTCTGACACACAATTCCTACTCTAACGCGCAGTATAAAGACCTAATTTCAGACCTAATTTAAATATGTAAATCCAATTCATACATTTGAAATACAAGTTAATGTTTAGATTTAAAGACATACAAATAAGTCATATGTACATACAACATGTAGTTCAAAAACAGTTTATATATAAATATGATGACATATAGCCTATATTTATGAGGTCCAAGGAACTTGACGAATAGGCTACTTTATGATAATACTTTTTTGTTTTCGTTATACTTTTCAAATACAGTGGCATTTTTAATTAACTTTAAAAGCACATTTTAATTTAATGTTGAAGTTTTATTTATTTTTCTACCTGTGAGCACAGTACAGTGTTATGTTCAAATTATTTAGAATGTTTAAAGTGGCTGACAATTATAAATATTCATAATAAGTAATCAGCAACGTTTTTGAACTGCGCAGTGCTTCATTAGGCCTACTACGCTACTGTATTTCAATATTGGTCATTATGGTGGTACTTGGAGAGACAATTTTTTTCTGAAGTGAAACTTGGTGAAAAAAGTTTGAGAACCACTGCTCTAAGACATACTGGGTTCTTGTAACCCAATGTTTGGTCAGATGTGGACCAACCCAGCATTGGGTTAATTTTTTTAAAAATTATATTGAAGTCACACTTTTTTAAACAAGTATTTTAGGTTTGTCCATATTTGACCCAATCTTAAGTTACACCAACCAGATTTTTGTTGGAGTGTGTTATATGGCCATTAAATTAAATTAAATTCATCTTTATTTGTACAGCGCTTTTACAATGTAGATTGTGTCAAAGCAGCTTCACATGAATAAAAAAAAATTTAAACAGTGTCAGTCCAGTTTTCAGTGTTGAAGTTCAGTTTAGTTCAATTCAGCGTGGTTTAATATTCACTGCTGAGAGTCCAAACACTGAAGATTAATCCATCGATGCGCAGCCCTACAAGTCCTGAACCATGCAAGCCAGAGGCAACAGCGGCGAGGAAAAAACTTCACCAATTGGCGAAAGTGAAGAATTAAAAACCTCGAGAGAAACCAGGCTCAGTTGGGCACGACCATTTCTTCTATGGCCAAACATCTTGTGCAGAGCTGCAGTCTCTGAGTTTTGTTTCATTTTGTGACACACGCTTAAGTTACAGCAGAAAGGGCATCATGTATGTTTTCTAGCCCTGGGCGATTAATCTAAGGTGATCTTCATGCTTATTCTGTTAGTAAACCTATAGTAAATCTCCAGCAGGTACTAGCATCTTTTAATAAAATAGTATGTACTGTCATCATGGCAATTAGTTATTAAAAATATTATGTTTAAAATGTGTTAAACGTCTCTCAGGAAGGCTAACAGTTTTGTTAACAGTTAAGTTTAGGTAACAATTGACAGGATTTACTGGTGTATAACCTGCATATTATTAAGATAACCATATGATTTTGTCAGCTCCCAATGCTAGTTTTGTGGTGAACAATTCACCTGTGTGCCTCATTAAGAAAGAAATTGTTTGCCCTTGTGATCTTTATTTGAAGTCAACTTCCTGTTTTTTTATGTCTGAGGTATTGGGTGTGGCTGACATACTTAACCACACCCCTCCAACTGTCAGTATTGACAACAAACAGAAATGGTGAGCAGGAGGAGTCTCTTAGGTTGTAATAACTCTCCCCAAACTCTTTCCCGATCATTCTGAATGAAATGCCTACTTTACTACATCCAATCATCTCACAGTAGAAAACAAGCCACGCCCACTGTTTCCTCATTTAATATTCTGTTTCTCCGTGAAATGCATAATAATATGAAAAAAAGATGGTCTCAGTTTCCAGTTCATGCGGAGTTTAACAGTTTATTAGCACTTAGAAAGTATGATCTTATTTTACTTTTCTAATCTTACCAATACCTAAACCCAACTACTACCTGTACCTTACTATTAATAACTATTAATAAGCAGCTAATTAGTAGTTTGAGCTAAAATTCTCAGTGAATGGTTTGTTAATGGTGTGTTAGTAGCATGATTTGTACATTAAAATAAAGTGTGACCAAAATTTTATAGCTACGTGCAGTGTGGATGGAGATCTTTTCTGAAACATAGTGGAACCAAAAGCAGGGACAATGATTGTTTTTATTTTATAACAAAACGCACTGATGTAAACATTCCCTGAATTGTAAGCCTTTGTTGAAGAGTGGAATCGGGACTGAAACATTAAGCCACAGTTAAACAGCAGGGGTTGCAGCAGATTTAGCTTCATCAGACGCTCAGATTCTGCTCTTTTTCCATTAATTAGCATGAGACTCTAGTCTAAAGTCTGAAGTGTCGAGGGAAGGCAGTTTTTCCACGAGGGACATTACACCATCCTAGCTACGGCAGTCTCCAGTGAATCTGGCACAGCAGTGTTAGTGCCCTGCGTCTGGAGTGCCTGAATTGTTGCCATGGTGAGTTAATTGGCAAGAAGAGGAGAATGACAACAAGATCATGAAGATCCCGTAATCTTCAACGTCCAAAATAGACCTGAAATGTTGTCTAAAGTATGGTTTTTGAAGAAAATTAGAGAGCGGTTTATGCAAAACCTGCTTAGTCTGACCCAATGCTGAAGTGTCATGCCAGGGCACTGCTATTCAAATAATATATTGTATTATTTTAGATATTATATTCGGTCAAGGCCAAAATTTTTCATACTCCAGAGTGTGAATTATTTTTATAAATATATAGTAGAAGTCAGAATTATTAGCCCCCCTGAATTATTAGCCCCCCTGTTTATTTTTTCCCCAATTTCTGTTTAACGGAGAGCTGATTTTTTTCAACACATTTCTAAACATAATAGTTTCAATAACTCATCTCTAATAGCTGATTTATTTTATCTTTGCCATGATGACAGTACAGAATATTTTACTAGATATTTTTCAAGACACTTCTATACAGCTTAAATTGACATTTAAAGGTGGTACTCGGTTAATTAGGTTAACTAGGCAGGTTAGGGTAATTAGGCAAGTCATTGTATAACGATGGTTTGTTCAGTAGACTGTCGAAAATAAATAAGCTTAAAGGGGCTAATAATTTTGACCTTAAAATGGTAAACAAAAATTAATAAAAACTGGTTTTGTTTTTGCCAAAATAAATAAAACAAATAAGACTTTTTTCGAAAGAAAAAAATATTAACATACATACTGTGAAAATGTTCTGTCTCTGTTAAACATAATTTGGGAATTATTTAAAAAATAAAAGCAATTCAAAGGTGGGCTAATAATTCTGACTTCAACTGTATATAATGTAAGTGAATTAATATAATATAAATTATTATAGTTATAATTGTTGTTGTAATATATTGCATTTCAATATATTTCTATTCATTATTTTTATTTATGTTTTGCAGTTCAGCAACAATTATTAAAAAATGTTTATTATTATTATTATTAGATTGTGAAACAAGTTTAGATAAAGATAATGATAGAAATATAATTGAAATATAATAAAAACATGTATTATTGCTGTTGTTTGTAGTGGTGGTGGAATGCAAAGTTGTAATAATTCTTTTGTTTATTATTATTGTAATATTAAAATATACATGGAGTGCATTGTTGTATTACTCTCCTAATCATTTAGTCAAAAATACATACAATAACATAGCATTTAAAATTCGACTTAAACAAGTGCACAAGTATAATGGAAAGAACAACATTACTTTGTAAACAAGTTGGTTTTTGTTCCAAAAAGGTTTTATTGTTATACATCTTTCCTTAGAGCATTAAATGAATGTTAAAGGTAAATAGTTTTTATCTGTCTGTTTGTCCGTCTGACTGTCCGATTGACTGAGCGTTCTATCGTTCTTTCATTCTCTTTCTACCAGTCAGTCTATTGTTCATTGATTCGTTCATTCTTTTGTTTGTTTTTTTGATCTAATGTTCAGTCGTTCTATCTATCGTTCATTCAAATTATCATTTGTTCAGTCATTGTATTGTTCGATCGTTAATTCTGTAATTTTTGTTTAACTTGTTTAATCTTTATTCGTTCTATTTTTGTTAGTTAGTTCGTTCATTCATTCTATTGTTCATTCTTGCTATCATTCATATATTATATTGTTTGTTTGTTCATTTGTTCATTCTGTTGTTCGTTAGCTCGTTCGTTCTATCATTTGTTCTGTCGTTTGTTCACTCAATCTATTGTTCATTCATTCTATGTATCGTTCGTTCATTCTACCATTTGTTTTATCTTTTGTTCTGTCATTTGTTAGTTCGATCTATCATTCGTTCATTCTACCGTTTGTTTTTTCTATAGTTTGTTAATTATATCGTTCGTTCATTTCATCATTCGTTCCATTGTTTTTTCATCTATCGTCTGTTCATTCCATCTATCGTTCGTTCATTCTATTGTTTATTCGTTCTGTCGTTTGTGGGTTCTATCGTTCGATCCTTCAATCATTTGTTCTAGCTATAATTTCATCTGTTTTTCTATCTATCATTTGCTCTGTCTTGTATCTTCTTACTGTTCCGTCTTTCATTCTGTCTTTTTGTTTAACTGTATTTTATTCTGTTGCTCTATTTTACGAACCACTGAAATGCAACCCATCCTGATCTCGGTAAGATCCATCCATGTGTTGTCTGAACTGAAAATCCATCAAATATGCATTGGTGTAAAGTAACTAACTACAAATACTCAAACTACTGTAATTAAGTAGTTTTTCTCAGGAATTGTAATTTACTGAGTAGTTTTATAAATGTGGACTTTTACTTTCCCTTGAGTACATGTTTAGTGCAGTATCTGTACTTTTACTCCACTACTTTCCTTCAGCCAGCAATCACTACTTTATTTCTTTCTTGTCTATGGTCATTGTCTAAAGTAAAAAAAAAATCCAATCAAATCACACAAAGAAAGTAAATCACATCATACTGAACAACCTCAAGACATGGGCGCTTTATAAATGCAGCAAACCTTTTGGAAACACAAAAAATGTCTAAGAAGATGTCCAAAATCTTTACACGCAATGATCCAGAGATTTTTTATAGACTGCATGTCACTGAAAATTATGGATGTCGACTGTATGATGACTGAACTCACCAAACAGCTTTAATCAATCACTAAATGGAACGAATCAGAGAATGGAAAGATGGGCCAAATAAAAGGAAAGACCGAACAAGGAATAGAAGGAAGGATCGAAGAACCAAATAAATGAAGGAAGGATTCAATGAAGGACTGAACAAACTAAGGAAAGAAAGAACGAACGAATGAACAAAGGACCTAATGAAGGAAGGAACAAAAATATGGACGAAAGAATGAACGAACAAATGAAGGGAGGAAAGAAGGAAGGACCAAACGAATGAAGGAAGAATTCAATGAAGGACTGAACAAACTAACGAAGGAAGGAAGGAAAGAACAAACGAATGAATGAACAAAAGAACCTAATGTAGGAAGGAACAAAAAAATGAACAAACGAATGAGTGAACAAAGGAAGGAGGGAACAAACAAATGAATGAAGGAAGGAGAGAACAAACAAATAATTGAAGGAAGGTGGGAAGGAATGAAAGAAAATAGGAAGATCCCTAAATACACAACATGTTGTTTGTGTAGGGATGTGTAAACGTTACATTCTGTAAACGCATCAACTTTTCACAGCGTAATACTCACTACTCTTGAGTACTTTTAAAAGGGCTACTTTTTACTAATTAATATTTATTACAGATACTTTTACTCTACTTGCACTACATTTTTGGGCAAGTAATGGTACTTTTACTTGAGTATGATTTTTCAGTACTCTTTCCACCACTGCAAATATGAACATCTCTTCCCAGGCGATGTTTGCACTTTACTGGTGTGGGGTCTCCAGGGCAGTGCTTGATCTCCTGGCATCTGTACGTTTGCGCACACAAAGACTGTTTGTTTCTGTTGAGACGAGCCTTTGACTGTAGATGAGTGAGGGGGGTGCATTTCACAAAGCCACAGACTTCCTCACGCAGAAGATGCAAAACTTGAGAGCTGCAGTGAGCTGATGTTTTTTTGAGTAGGATGTGAGTTTGCATCGAGTAGGAAAGCACCTCAAAATTTAAAGCGAGTTTGATTTCCACCACCTGTCAGGAAAAGCCCACAGTCTTCATAAAATTAGAAATAGCCACTTTCGTTCTCCGTCATCGAAAACGGCACCTGTGTTTACATTCACAAACCACCATGAAGGGCAAAAGTTGACTGAGTAAAAACAGAGACCAGAGGACTAGATTACACACTGAAGAATAATGATACAGGTTTGTTTGAGGAACTTGCAATATTTAGCGTCTACAATATATGTATGGGGCTAATGTCTTTTTAAGTTTAATTCATGTGGTTGTCTCGCTGAGTGTTGCTATTATGTGATTGCTGTATGTTACCAGTATTAAAGACAAATTTCCTTTCTGTGCCAAGCAAGTTTAAACAAACAATATGAATGTGATTGTTGTTTTAGGATGTATTTAATATGAAACTTGCTTCACGAAACAAACTTTAGAGTTTAGAGTGCAAAAGCAGTGGTGACGGTTCAAAATGGCTTAAAACGGTTTCATTTATTTGTATTGTATACCTAAATTGTGATAGCTTTTGTTTGTTTTATATTAGTTTATTTAGTTTTTACTGTATCCGATATTTGTTATTCTTTAAATGATTTCAGTAGTCTATAACTTGTTTTATCTAGATCTATGACATTACAAAAGCGGACACGTAATTTGTAATGTTTTTCTGTTGTATTCATATTTTGTATTATCTCAAAAATAAAGAGAGAAAGAAAGAAAGAAAGAAAGAAAGAAAGAAAGAAAGAAAGAAAGAAAGAAAGAGAAAGAAAAACAAGCTGCTCATGGCAACGGTTTCTCACACATACACGCATGCATCCAAACTTGCATGTTTCATGCACAAACACACCTTTTAAACTTGACAAACTCTTGACAACTAAAAGTTACGGTGGCTGAGTCTTTAATATGGTTTAAAGATTATTATGCGTTATTGAAACATCATGAAGGACGCAGCAAAGAAATATCACTTATTAAATGAAAACTATTTTAATTATATTTTTTTTCCCAGTGATTTGTTGTGGCTGGAAGGGCATCCGCTGCTTCAAACATATGCTGGATAAGTTGGCGGTTCATTCCGCTGTGGTGACCCCAGATTAATAAAGAGATTAAGCCGAAAAGAAAATGGATGAATAAATAGATTATTTTATGCAACACCCATGCATTTTTAAAAGGGAAACATTAGGGCGAAATTAGGGTTACACTTTACAATAAGGTTCATTAGTTAATGCATTTACTAACATGAACTAATCATGAACAACTCTTGTACAGCATTTATTAATCATAATTGAACATGTACTAATGCATTGTTAACATCCAAGTCAAAAGACCTCTAGTCTATAAGGTGCTTTATGGAATAACTTAAACTGACCTGTAGCTGTTTTTTTTCTTTCCTTTATTTATTTATTGACACATGTACTCGTGTGTGATGGGAAAACTAGTGTAATGACAGCAGTACAGCATCTTGCAAACTCCACCTCTGCTTTTTCTCCGCCCCCGAAGCCTCAGCTGGCTCGCTTTGGCCCAAGGAATCTGGTGGGTTGAAAAAAAGGCTGGCTGCTGGCACCAAGAAAGCCCCGCACAGGCGCTGGAAGTGACTGTGTAAATGCGACCGGCCCTGGCTCGCACTGGCTCACTCGCTTTAGGCGCGACAGTGGAAACGCAGCTATTGAGTGCTTGATGAAGCCTGTTAGAATACAGTTAATATGACCCTATAAACCACATTATGAAAGGATTATGTGTATGAATGAGATTTTATACATTTAACATTATTTACTGTTGATTATAGCCTTTCTGTGAAAATTGTTATTCTTTTTCAGATGTCTCAAGTGATGTTTGATAGAGAGAAGATTTTAAGTCTAATAGTTTTAATTTCTTTGCCATGCTGACAGTATATAATATTTTTCTAGTTATTTTGGAAAATGCTTAAAGTGCAGTTTAAATGCTTGGATAATTACACATTTAAAAAATGATGTTTGGTGTTTGCTCAAAACTGTTTTATGTTCAATCCACTCAAATTTATAAAAACAAATAAGTTAAGTTAACATCCTTCATTTTGCCACAACACAAATCAGTTGTGTGGAACCCAGCATTTTTTTTACAGTGTAGCCTAATTTTGGAAAGTTCGTTTATTTAGTCATTGACCAACAGTGGTTTGTTCTGTAGCAATTTGGGGGAAAAAAAGAAATCTTAAGCAGGGTATTAATATTGACCCAAAAAGTTTTTTTTTTTTTTAAATATAAAACTGCCATTTAAATATTTAAAAGAAATATCACTTTGTCTTGTAGAAAGAATATAATTTACTGTGAAAATGTCCTGGCTCTGTTAAACATAACTAAATATTTTTAAAATAATAAACATTTCACTGGAGTGCTAATAATTGTGTCTTCAACTATTAAAGTAATATCAGTTTAGATGTCACAGAAATTAAATGTGCAGATGTGATTTTAATTTTATATAAAAACAAGTTACATTTAATGAAGGAAAAAACCCTTATTTAAAGCATTTGATTGAAAAAAAAACCTCATTTATATAGCATTAATGCAAAAACTAATTTAGTTTCGAACAGTTTGTACAATTTATACAAAAATCTATTTTCTTGTCAAAAATCAGCAAGACTGAGCAGACAATCTGTGTCTCTGAGGAACACTGGGCTGTTCCTGAATTAATCTGTTTTTAAATAAAGAGTTACAGCCATTGATTGAGTGACCTTTTCAAAAAGGCAGTGACTAGGTTTGTTTAAATGATTTATTTTATTGAAAAATTAGCCATATTGACTCTATTCATCCACACCAGGCCTAAACCAAAACTGAAACACAATGTTTTATTTTCTTTATAGACAAAATCCACAAAAATATTGATAGAAAATAGATTTTTGGTCAATGTTGCACACTACCAGTTTGATCAGATCCCTAATTATGTAAATAGTGATGATGATGCTTGCCTTTTCAGCTGTGTTGGCTTTCACCAAAAAACATATATGTATATTTGTTTGTAGGCCTGTCACAATAATCAATATATCGACTTATCGCACAACACATGAACATGGCCTCAATAATTTTTGGTGATGCAATATATATCGCCCATACAGAAAAACAAATACTAGCATAATTTGAGCTGATTGTGCAACTTCTCTATCTTTATTGAAGGTGTAAGTGTCAGTATGGCTAAAAGCACTATAGTATTTATTATAAATGACTATAGTTCATTTTTCAAATGGGTGCCTGACAACTGAAAATAGATCTGGTAGCAGATATCAAAGCCTCTGCTACTCTTAACCTTGCACTTTTTTTTTATAAAACATTTATTATTATTTATTTAGGATAGGCATTTTCGCATTCTGATTCCAATGCCTAATAGTTTAAATGACTATGGTAAAATAAAACAGTCTTAATAATAAAATATTATGTGTTCTTTGGATGAGTGTACTTGCATTGAGATGATATTATATTGTCATTCTGGCATTATATAATGAGTGATATAAAAGGGTCTTAAAATGACAATAATATTGTTTATCGCAATATAATTTGGTGCAATATATCGTACAACAAAAAATAGATATCGTGACAGGCCTATTTGTTTGTTTGTTTCGTTTATTTATTGGTTTATTGATTGGTTGATTGATTGATTGACCGATTGATTTATCGATTGATTGATTGATCTTTGGATATAATGTAAAGGTAGATATTTTCACAGAAGTTAACGGTGGCACATTGGCAGTATGTTAAAATACTAAACTAAAATAATGGCTAACTAATATTCCTAAAAGTCTTACAGTAATTACATAAAGTACTATTTAGAGCAGATGAATGGAGTGTAAATCCAGGGGAATCTTTAAAGTAGCTTTACCTGAAAATAAACTTCTGTATTTTATAGCTAACATTACTAGGAAATATTCTTAACATGTATCGTCCGTCAAAATGAAACTGCTGTGTTTACAGTAAATGTTCACTGTAACAGTCATCACGAGCAAGTGACCTCATCACACTGAAGTGTTCATGCCATCGTGTGGTCCTGAAGTGAAGTGCATGCTGGGATTGACTGATCTCTCTGTTGTTTTCAGCGGTGTATATCCTGATCGGAGCAGGTGGGATCATGATGATAGTGGGCTTCTTCGGCTGTTTCGGGGCCGTGAGGGAGTCACAGTGTCTTCTGGGATCGGTGGGTAAGAACCGCACTACAGGAAATCAACAAACACACCAAAACACTCTTTCATGATCCTCATCTGCTGCTTACACCAAAACTAAATATTGTTTCTGCTTTTCCCATTTATGCAAGAATAAACAAGCACTTTTTGGATACACTGATGCATTTGAAGTCAACATGAACTTATCGTTTATTTACTTTTATAATACACATTCCTGGTCTTGTTGTGCATATTGTGTTCAAGTGGAAATTGTTTGCCCTCCCGTGAAAAATCTTTTTAAAATGATTTGCCCATGTAATGTTTTCACACTATTGTTTATAATATTTTTTTTCTTATAGGGAAAGCCATTTTTTTGTTGTTTGGCTGAAATAAAAGCAGTTTTTGATCAATGTTAAGGTCAATATTATTAGCTCTTTTAAGAAATATTTTTTTTTGATTGTCTACAGAACAAGCAACTGTTATATAATAACTAATTATGTACTAATATTATGTACTGTCACCATGGCAAAGACTAAAAAAGTGTTTGTGATCAGAAATGATTATATTAATTATTAAAACTGTTATGTTTTTCGGTTGAAAAGAAATGTTTCTCTGTTGAACAACACTTGGAAAATACTTTTAGAGGAATTAAACTTTCACAGGAGGGCTAATAATCTTACATTCAACTGTATAATAAATAAAAATGTACTAGAAAATGAAATTTAAATTAACGAGAAGTTGGACAGGTGTACCTAATAAAGTGGCCAGTGAGGGTATATTTTTTAAGAAATGACTTATTCCTGAAAAAAATACAATGGGAAAATTTTCCTTTACTCTTTTTAACATCATTTGTACATTTAAAAAAATGCAACAAAATTAAACCAATATAAAATATTTTGGAGTAATTTGGAATTAACCTAGAATCTAAAAAAATGGAAATAAATGCAACATATAAAGTGTGAATCATATGAAATGTATAAGGAACATTTATACATAAAGTTATATATTTATTAAGGATTTGAATGCATCTCTCATGCATGTGAATGCGCATGCACGCCAAACGACGGATCTGGTGTGCAGATGTACAAATCTACATTTGTTGGGCTTCTTATCAGAATTATGGGAATAACCAGCCAGACAATATTTCATTAAATGAACATTTTTTTAGTCTTATGCCTCACCCAGAATATAAAAACCCATATAAATACATTTAGATAATTTACTTTAACATATTATCACATCATGATCATCTCCCATACTACTTATTGTTTAACCACTTGGTCCCAAGCTAGCATTACTACTTTGAAGCCACTTGAATCATTGTACAAACAAGCCCTAAAACCCCTTGACAAGAATTCAATTTCACCATTGTTCAATATTAAAAAAATACAATCTGCTTAGTTGGGAAAATGTAATTAAATATGAACATATCTGTTTAATGTTTAAGACTTCACATAACCCAACATCACCACTAAATCAGTTTGTGAAAGCTAGAACGACTGCTCACCGAACCACTAGAGGTGGTGAAAGAGGGGATTGCATTATTCCTCTCAAAAAAAGTAAATTCAGTCAGTCGGTATTTTCAGTCAAAGCTGCTAGGGAATGGAACTCCATCCCACCAACAATCAGAAGATCACTTACTTTTCGTTCTTTTCAGTGTCATGTTAAAAATTGGTTATTGACAAATCAGCATTGTCAGCATTAGTGCTGTATTTCTTGACACTAATTGGTACTGTTTATTCGTAGCATTTGTCTTCTTCTGCTGCCATCAATCTGTTTCTGTTTTTTACTCTTTTTACTGTATTTTATATATGATAATGTATTCTATTTTATTATGCTGTGTATGCTTCTATTTTAGGTGTGACTTTTTTAACATTCTGTTAGGGGTCTACAGATGAAAAATAGCCATTCTTGGCTAATTCTGGCACATTTTACAGTAATGTTTATTAATGTGCATTGACCCTGTAACCAAATAAACTAAACTAAACTAAACTATCCACTCTTGGAATGTGAAGAGTCTTTCAACCAACACAACAAAACACGTTTCTGAAGACAATCACCTTCTTCACCTTTAAGTCTCATTTGCTGCTGACTTTTAATTTTTTATAGTGACTATAAACATGATTCAATGATTTAATTCAGGTTAGAATAGACTTCTTGAAACTCTGTGATGTGATGCTGTTTGTTCACGGTTAAAACTGAAGTCTCTTTCCCTCCATGTCCAGTTCTTCGCTTGTCTTCTGTTGATCTTTGGCGCAGAAGTCGCTGCTGGAGTCTTTGGCTTTCTCAATAAAGATCAGGTATTTTATTTACACATTGTATTTCTCAGTTTATTGAGCATAACTACGAAACGAACTGATCCTCACACGTGTGTTTGTAGATCATTAAAGAGGTGCAAAACTACTATGAATCAGCTACAAAGATGGAGAACGGAACTGTTATTACCGATGCGTTTCACTCTGCGGTGAGTCGACCATTGGTGTTACTGGATTAATGTTATTAATGTAAATCATCTGAGCTCATAATAATGTTTGTTCTTATCTTACAGCTGGAATGCTGCGGGTTCGAGTCTTCTTCGATTGAGGGATGCCCTGGTGAAAGTAAAGTATGTTCAAGTTCATTTTATTGCAGTGATATCCCGTCAATCATGATTATTCATGGCCATTTCCAATTTTGTAAGCACAGTGGCTAAGTGGTTAGCACAGCAAGAAGGTCGCTGGTTCGAGTCCCGGCTGGACCAGTTGGCAATTCGGAGTTTGTATGTTCTCCCTGTGTTGCCGTGGGTTTTGTCCGGGTGCTTCGGTTAACCTCCACAGTTCAAAGACATGCGCTATAGGGGAATTAGATCAATTAAATTGGTCGTGTATGAGTGTGAGTGAATGTGAGTGTGTGTGGGTGTTTCCCAGTACTGGTTTGTGGTTAGAAGGGGATCCGCTGTGAAAAACATGCGCTGTAATAGTTGGCGGTTCATTCCACTGTGGCGACCCCTGATAAATAAGGGACTAAGCTGAATGAAAATGAGTGAATGTCCCAGACCTTTGACATTGCTGAAAATTCAGGCTGTGAGATGTCGGTTGTGCTGCTGTCCTGCAGGTGTCAGTGTTGCGCTTGTGAACGTATGAAGATCAGAGAGAGAGAAATAAAGCACAATCTCCCATCAGTCACTTGATCCCATAAGCTCACAGCGGCACAAAGGCTGAGGTTTTTTATTTATTTTTGGCTACATGAAGCACATCGATCCACAGAAACATCACGTCACACCGTGCTTCAGCTGTTAGGCTCAAAAAACCAGTTGATCCCAATCAGCAGAAGCACATTAGAAGAAAAGAGCACAAAAATGTTTATGGTGACTGAAGCTCTGAGAAATGACTACAGACCACCACTGCTCTGTGTGTTTACATGTATGTATGTATTTATATGGATGTGTGTGTTGTTGAAAAAAGTCTCTTCACCTAGGTAGCATTTGATAAAAACAAAATATACAGATATATTAATGCACTGATATATTACACGTTTTCTATTTATACAGTTGACGAATGATCAGACCTCATGTGATTTTATAGCTTAAATATTTCCCAAGCTGCTGGTTAGCAGAGAGATGTTTTTCAGCACATTTTTAGCAAAAAAGTTTTAATAACTTGTTTCATATAACTGATATTTTATCTTTGCCATGATGACAGTATGTAATACTTTACTAGATATTGTTAAAGATACTAGTACTCAGCTTAAAGTGACATTTAAAGATTCTATATACTCTATGTAATGTAATCACACTCACCGGCCACTTTATTAGGTACACCTTACTAGTACTGGGTTAGACCCCTTTTGCCTTCAGAACTGCCTTAATCCTTCATGGCATAGATTCAACAAGGTACTGAAAATATTCCTCAGAGGTTTTGGTCCATATTGACATGATAGCATCACGCAGTTGCTGCAGATGATGTGAATCTCCTGTTCCACCACATCTTAAAGGTGCTCTATTGGAATGATAGCATCACGCAGTTGCTGCAGATGATGTGAATCTCCTGTTCCACCACATCTTAAAGGTGCTCTATTGGAATGAGATCTGGTGACTGTTGAGGCCATTTGAGTACAGCGAGCTCATTGTCATGTTTAAGAGACCAGTCTGAGATGATTCACGCTTTGACATGGTGCGTTATCCTGATGGAAGTAGCCACTACACTGTGGTCATAAAGGAATGGACATTGTGAGCAATAATACTCATGTAGGCTGTGGCGTTGCCATGATGTTCAATTGGTACTAATGGGTCCAAAGAAATTATACCCCAATTCATTACACCACCACCAGCCTGAACCGTTGATAGAAGGCAGGATGGATCCATGCTTTCATGTTGTTGACACCAAATTCTGGCCCTACCATCTGAATGTCTCAGCAGAAATCAAGACACATCAGACCAGGCAACATTTTTCCAATCTTCTATTGTCCAATTTTGGTGAGCCTGTGTGAACTGTAGTCTCAGTTTCCTGTTCTTAGCTGACAGGAGTGACCCGGTGTGATCTTCTGCTGCTGTAGCCCATCCGCCTCAAGATTTGATGTGTTGTTTGTTCAGAGATGCTCTTCTGCAGACCTCAGTTGTAATGAGTGGTTATTTGAGTTACTGTTGCCTTTCTATCAGCTGGAACCAGTCTGGCCACCCTCGTCTGACCTCTGGCATCAACAAGGCATTTGCGTCCACCGAACTGACGCTCTGTGGATATTTTCTCCTTTTCGGACCATTCTCTGTAAACCCTAGAGATGGTTGTGCATGAAAATCCAAGTAGATCAGCAGTTTCTGAAATACTCAGATCGGCCCGTCTGACACCAACAACCATGCCACATTCAAAGTCCCTGAAATCACCTTTCTTCCTCATTCTGATGCTCAGTTTGAACTGCAGCAGATTGTCTTGACCATGTCTACATGCCTAAATGCATTGAGTTGCTGCCATGTGATGGCTGATAAGAAATTTGTGTTAACAAGAAGTTGGAAAGGTGTACCTAATAAAGTGGCAAGTGAGTGTATATTTTTAAGAAATAAGTCTTATTCCTGAAAAAAATACAATGGAAAAATTTCCCTTTGCCCTTTTTAACATCGTTTGGACATTAAACAAATTGATTAAAATTGAACTAATAATTTTCAGGGTTCATACGGTCATGAAAAAATTTGACATGGTATTTTCCAGGCCTGGAAAAGTTTTGGAAAAACTGAAAAACCCACAAAGTTTTGTAAAAGTCATGGAAATTAGCTAAACATATATCTGTATACTTAAATATAGGTTAGTTGTCTTTATTTCTTTTCTGTCCATGGCCAAACACGTGCATTATTAGTGCTGTGTGAACATTATCTGAATAGATTATACATAGATATAAAGATTAATTTAAACTAAATGTTTAATGATGTGCTGTAATAACTTTGAACATGCTTTGTTTTTCTTTTTATTTACCACGTATACGTAGACATTACATGAAACATTAGGTCATGTAAATTTACTTGAAAGTCATGGAAAAGTCATAGAATTTTAGTAGTAAAAATGTGTATGAACCCTGAATTTTGTTTTTAAAAATCTTATTTATTTCTGTCGCCATCATTATCACTGTTTTCTGTGTCACATGATCATTTGGAAATTTAAAGAAGCTTTTTAAAAAAATATATATTTTCTACAAAAAAAGTAACTTTTAATTAAAAGTTTTTCTTAAAATTGAAAACATTTAGAAAGTTTGATTTATTTAATCATTTGAATATTATCCATTAGACATCTGTTCATATAGCCACATACATGCGTTTCATTTGTGGGAGTTTGATACATTTTTGATAGACAAGCATTTCAAACAAATCAACTGGTTAAGCGTGCGTGTGTGTGTGTGTGTTTTGCTGCTGTTGCAGGATTGTCTTCAGACTATAGAAGCTTTCTTCAATGAAAAGCTCTTCATAATTGGATACGTTGGCATTGGCATCGCTGGAGTTATGGTAATTAAAGTCTTTCTGTAAAATGTTTTGCTTGAAAAGTAGCAGCTTTAAAGAAAATGTTGATCATGTTTATAGAAATTGTATCTCTTTAATAGTTTATAGAAGTTTGTATCTCTCTAAAATCTCACTTTGTTGCATTTAACTTTTTTTTTTTTTACACTTAATATTTAGTATCATTTTTACAATTATGTTTTGAGATTATTTGAGCTTTCAAACCGGTTCTTATATGATAAATGGTGTATATTGCTGATAAATTTAGATATAGCAAGGTAATATATATTAAGAAATAAATATATACATACATATATACAGAATGTAAATAGTTTTTTACATTTTGTGATTAAGCTTTAAAAAAATCAAGTGGTTTACATGTTTTGTAGTATAGAAATGTGTTTGTGTTATCCCTAATCCTCATCATAATGCATTTCAAATCTGTGTACTGTTCATTTGTGTACTATTTGCATTTGGATTTCAAGAGTTTGTTTTGAAGATGACGCTTTATAACTTAATAATTTTTCAGCTGTAACCATGTTGATTTTAAACCGGTTAAATAAGGAGAAAACACTTATAACTTACATAATATTCCGCCACAAGAGGGCGCCAAAAACGCAAATCAGACAGAAACGAACTGGTTGAATAAGGAGAAAGCACATATTACCTGCATATTAGGCCTGCACAATGTATCATTTCGATATCACAATGTGCGATTCTGCAATGGCAAATTGGGATTATAGGTAACCATAGAACAGTTCATAACTCATGACTTGTAGAGGCATGTTTAGCTGTAATCTAATAGTGTGAAGATCTTTATTTGCATGTGTTTTTAAAGCCTCTTACTACAATTTCAAGCGAGTTTAAACCATTTGGAGACAAGAAATGATACAATTTTCCACTTAAACAAAGAATTCACAAAGAGTTAAGAAACAAAGAGTAAGTTACAATTTATAAGCAGTTGAATTCAGGTTAGACGATGTTTTATACAGCAGGTGGCACTGCAGGTCTGAGCGTGCAGTCGGGTCTCCGGGCCTGCAGCTGGGGATGGGCGATAGCAATATTTTTGTTTCCGATCCGATACCAAGTATTTCAAGACAAGTATCATCGATATCGATACTTAAATCGATACTTATCAATACTTAAATGAAATAATTTATAGTGTTTTTTTTTAAGTTTACTATTATTATTATTATTATTATTATTAATAAATAAAATACATAATTCTTTTTTACATTTATTAAAATTACAAAACTATAACTGGCTAAACAGCACCATATATAATGAAAAATAACACTCTGCACAACTGAGTTTCTTCACCTTATTTAAAGGTCAAAGCAGCAGAACTTTGGTTTGAATCTTAAATTTAAGTTGCTATATTTATTTGTGCTTTCTGATTTTAATCAGTTTCCAGGTTTTTGTGAAGGAACAACAGAATGTTGACATTTTTCCCCTTTAGCTGATTACTTTTACGATAACTCCAGATTACACTTCGTTTACGTTCAGTCATGGTGTGGACAGCTCCGCTCTCGAGTCTTACAATCCGTGCTGGATGTGTGTGTGGTGTCTGCACTACTGTGCCATGAGATAACCCTGCCCGATTAGCGGAGATACAGCGGAAGGATATTATAGTTCCCATTCATGGTCCTATGTAAGTAAATATTTATATAATATGTGGTGCTATAATTATTTAGATATTTCAAAATCTCTAATCACTCTGTAAGAAAACCCCCCCAGAAAATATCGATACCTTTACTTAAGGATCGATCCTTTCGATACATTCCCAGTATCGAAAATATCGATACTTCAGGATCGATCCGCCCATCCCTACCTGCAGCTTCATAATGTTGAAAATGGCAGGTCTCTGCAGCATGAGAGGTTATCTGTGGGAGTGTTGACAGCTGAATTAACAGTACAAAACGGCTAAACGAGAGGATTTTCCACTATGTAATCCATCGCAGATGTTTGGTTATATTGTGGGGGATACACAAAAGTGTAAAAGTGTGATAATAACGTCATTAAATATACTTGGGCGGCCGTTAATATGCCATTCAATTCAAATCATCTTTATTTGTATAGCGCTTTTACAATGTAGATTGTGTTAAAGCAGCTTCACATGCATTATTAAAATTTGAAACTGTGTCAGTCCATTAATATGTGTTGAGTGTATGTGTGGGAAGTGTATTAAGTGTATGTGTGGGAAGTGTGTTGAGTGTATGTGTGGGAAGTGTGTTGAGTGTATGTGTGAGAAGTGTGTTGAGTGTATGTGGGGGAAGTGTGTTAAGTGTATGTGTGGGAAGTGTGTTGAGTGTGTAGGCTCGTACACACCGGGACGCTTTTCGTTTGCATTTTTTAAGACGTTTTTCCGCATTCAAGCTCAAGCGATTTTTCTCTGCCGTCGAGCAGAAGAGTAGGCAAAATCACTCCTTGACGTTAGATGACACACAGGGTGACGCCAAGCTTCTTACACCCGCTTGTTACACAGAAGAAGAAAAGAGGAAGTTTACACGCTTGTTGTTGCAATCGGCAAAGCATGGATGGTTCAAGTAGCAGCTCTAGCGATGAAGAAATGATTATTGTTCATCAGTGCAATCAGCAGCTCCACGTTCATATTGCCTCTGGGCATCTGCGCTCGTATTAACAGTTTTGCGCTTGAGCGCCTCCAAGGGGTGTTTACCGTAACTTCAGCGTCTCCGTACACGTGAACAAAAGTGCTGATCTGATTGGTGGAGAAGGTTTTCAAACGTGGGGCATCAAAACAAAAAAACGAGCATGAGGCGTTTCTTTAAAAATGACGCTTTTACGCCTGGCAATTTGCACGTTGGTGTGCACAATCACATCGGCGCCCTTTATTTAGTCATGAGGCGTAAAACGTCGACCGAAAACGCGAGCAAAAAAACGTCTCTGTGTGCACGGGGCTTATGTGTGGGAAGCACTGCATATGAATATGGACAGAAGTATTTGAATGTGTTCTCAGATGAATCTGTGTTATTTAGCAGTTGTTATCTCTGAAAAACATCATTTTATCACTGTCCAATCAGAATCAAGTACTCCACAGAGCCATGTAAAATGCATAAGACTTGTATTGCTATAATGTGTAGATTGTGAACGTGTGTTTGTATGTGTTGTGCAGGTGATCGGCATGATCTTCAGCATGGTCTTATGCTGCGCCATCAGAAACAGCAGGGAGGTGATTTAGGCCCGTCTGGTTCCCCCGCTCGCCCAGTCGGACTGTTTCAGATCCCAGTGACCTCATCAGACCGTCCTGGTCTCCCATGAGGCCGTGCGGCGTTCAGCATTCCATCTCCGATCCTTTCTGTCTTTCCGTTCTTGCATTGCAGATCAGCTCCACTGCATGGACGCCTACTGTAACCACATTAACCAGTACTTTTCTTCCCTCCTCCATTATTTGTGACTGGGTCAGCTCACGGGGAACGGTCCACACAGCACGGTACCTTTATTTGCTTTTTATTTTTTAAACGTGATCTCTCTTAAAGGGACAGTTCACCCAAAATTGCTTCCAAGATGGCTTGACCGGTTTCTTTTTGTTGTCGAACGGTAGATATTTTTAGTTGAAGCTCCTTTATTGGAGTAAAAGAAACATATACAGGCCAAACTAAATGAAGAGCTGCGGCTCTCGGTTATTTACAACACTTTCTTGCACAGACTGACTGTTTGCTTAAGGATTAGTTAAGGTGCTACTTTATGAAGACAGTTTAATTATTTTCTGCTCTACTAAAGATAAACCGGATCTTGGATAGTCTGTGGATAATGAAGTAAATAGCATTTTAATATTATTTTTTATATTTTGGGGTGGAATATGCCTTTAACTAAGAGATTTGTGTGTGTCCTGAGCCTTGAATTAGTTTTAGACGTTTACGTTTTGGACTTGTACTTACTGCTGTAAATAAGCGTTTCACTGATCACCTGCTTTTCCTCTTGTTTGAATTATTTATTATGTGAACTAGACAGTTTTCTGCGCTAATAGATGACAGGTCTTATGTTGCGCTAGGTCTTGTCATTTTGCCTCATCATATATAGATACTGAATGAAGCCAGGGACTGAGTGTGATGAAGATGCCTGAAGTCAACATGAACTCAAAGTAAAACATTCAAGTTTTGTGAAACTTTAATCAACACGATGTTATTTTTGATGTTGGTTCATTTTAAGAGAGAAAAACAAGGCCTACAAGACATCTAAATGGCCATTTCAAATAGTCATTTGTTACATGTAGTAAGGCTTGCAGCGCTGCAAAAACGGCTGCTTAGAGGAGACTTAATATTCAGACTTTATGTAGTCCATACCAAAAAAACAAAACAAAGAGTTTGATTCATTTTGACTTTCAAGCATCGCTCGTGATCTTTTTGTTTGGTCTGCAACCCTGGGGCCTTGTTTATAAACAGTTGTGCATAAATGTTTAAATCTTTGACTTGAGAGCAGCCAGACGAGGCTTCTGGGTCAGGCATGTGATTTTCCACAAGTGGCTGATTTTGCATCTGTTGACGTTGAAGCAGTAGTTTTATTAGGAGATCAAACACAGGGTTTCTGTAGGGTCTTAAATCTCAAAATCTAAATTTTAGGCCTTTAATTTACTGAAATTGTGTTGTAGGTTTAAAATCTTTTTTTTTAAACAGCTCTTAGTTTTGTCTTTGTCCATGTATTGCTACCCAATCTGGCCAAAACCCATACAATCCAACAAATAAAACTTTTTTTATTTAACCATTAGGTTTAATTATTTTCCTTGCAATAGCATTTGTTATTGTATAGTTTTCTATGTGTTCACTAATGAGGATACAGACCTGGACAGATTGTGGTGCATAATTTAGTTTATTAAGGTTTTAAAACATTGGTCATTTTTATCTTAAAGTTTATGATGGGGAAAAAAAAAAAAAACAATATTTAAATATTTTGGTAATAACTAAAATCTTTTTATTTTAATGTGTTATTAAATTATACTTTTTTTTGATGGGGCAAATAAGAATATTTTCCATCTGGGTCATTTGAAGCCTTTAGCTCTTTATGAGTCTAAATTTCAATTCATAATCGTCTTAAAAGTGTCTTGAATTTAACTCAGTGAAACCTGCAGAAACCCTGCAAACATATCTTAAACTCTTTTCCTTTCTATCCTTTGCTTCTGTGAGTTGAGTAATATATGAGCCACTAGTAGTCATGTGCCTTTATACCTGCTAAAAGTCTCCATTATCCACGTTTGCAGTGTCAGTCAAGCGGTTTGGGTTCAGTTACTGAACCTTTTCTTTTATAGCGTCGCATCGCATGTAAATAGCTTTGAAATGAGGAAATATGGTCAAAGGGTTGAGACCCCCAAACAATAAAACAGCTCACACAAACACACATTTGATTGGTTTTATTTTGAGCAGTGTTGATTAACACCGTTCAACAGAACAGGAATTAATGTGTTAATACTGTAGTCAAAAATAAACAGGCCGGGTTCCTCAAACTGACAAGAGTAAGTTTAAAAGGCAAACACACGACCTAAACAATGACCAATGCTTTGGTGGTAGAAAATCCCAGAGAGCTACAGTTGTAACATACTGGTCCATGTAATGGAAAATAATAATAATATTAATAATAGCATGTCTTCAAAGTGACAAAATCTTGCATAAATACGATATGCATCAATGCCTGTTTTCGGTAGTCATCAAATAATCCTGAATTTTAGACTGCACCTTACACACTTTCACCCAAACCAGTTTGTTATAAACTAAAGTGTAGTAAGAAGGTGTGTGTGTGTGCGCGTCTGATGGTGCCAAACAGAATAAAGAGTCAATGACGTTCCCTAAAACTAGAGAGTTACAAACTCTGAAGGCTTTAAAAGCGTTTCAAGTAACCCGATTCAAGTTTAGACACTGAAAACAGTGAGGAAAACAAAGAGAAAGACCAATAAATGAGCTGGAAAAGGAGACGAGAGACACTTTTCAATACAAAAAGAGTTTGTAGAAAGAGAACAGATGGAGAAAAGAAGGAAGTCGGTGTCTTCACAGCGACACCAGTCTCCCTCACTGAGGGGAAACGTTCACATATGCTTCTAGAAAACATAATCACGTGTTAAAGCGCTCCTTCAGACACATCCCTTACCAACAAGTGCAAAACGCTGGCCACGGCTCATCAGATAAGCCTGTAAACCATAGAGGAAGTGCGGTAAGGCTGGTTAAAAACTCACAGGAACGCAGAGCAGAAGCTGCCGTTCTCTCGGCATCTCCCCCATCTTGATTAATGTTTATCTGCTGTTGTGTAATGTACAGTCTCTCGCGTAGCTGCCACACGCTCTGAGGTAGCGCTGCGTGTTCAGTTCGAGATTAGCTTTGGCTGCGTCTGGCTCATGATAAACTCTCCCACGCCGAGGAAGTACATGACCTGCACAATGCCGAAGAGCGGCGCGATGACTAGCGCTCTGCAACCCGCACCCTTCATGAAAGCAGACGGGCCTTCCCGCCGCATGATCTTACTGCAGAAGGGAAGAAATAAAAGCACAACGTCATGCAGAGTAGATGATACGCTCACATTGCACAACTGGAGATCTGTTTAATGGTAACATAACAGTACTGGGATCGATGAATCACCTGAAACAGTCAACGATGCCGCTGTAGGTCTCCTCATTGGCTCCTTTGCTCAGAGACTGCAGTCTGGTCTTTATCACTGCACAGAAACAACAATAGTGAGCGTCAGGCTGCTTACACCTTTTCCAGAGTCAAATTAAAGCATCAAGCACTGCCCAGGTGTACTTTCAAATATTAAACACTTGAGCACTGCTCAACTACATACATACATATTATATCAGATGCAATTTGTTATAGCATTAATAAATAATAATAATAATAATAATAATAATAATAAGGTTAAAAAAAATAAATGAAATACAAAAAAAATAATAATAATAAAAAAATAAAGAAATAACAAAAATAAAAATGAAAGTTAATTAAAAAATAAAATACAAACAAATACATTAAGAAAATAATTAAAAAATATAATACTAATACTAATGATAATAATAATAATAATAGTTATTATTTTTATTAATAAACAATTTTTTAAAAATCATTAATTAAAATTATATAAAAAAATGTATAAATAAAAAAAATTAAATAAAAATAATTCTAATTACAATTTTTTAAAAAAAATAAATAACAATTTAAATAAAAATAAATAATATTTTGTAAAAAAATGTATTATAAAAATACAAAATTAAATTAAGAAAATAATAATAATATTAAATTAAATAAAAAATATTAATTTAATTAAATTACAAAAATAAATTAAAAATGTAAAAAAAAATATAATAATTTAAAATAATAATAAATTTTTTAAAAATAAAAAAACAAATAAATGATAAATAATATATTTAAAAAATAAATAAATAAAATAATTAAATTAAAAATAAAATAAATAAAATTAACAAATAAAAGAATAAAATTACAATAAATTAAACAATTCACAAATAAAAGAAATTACACAAATAAATAAAAAAATTAATTAATTAAAATAAATTAAAATCCTCTTACCATCACATGGATTGACAGCAACAGCAGCTGTTGAGCCTGCAACACATCCAGAGATGAAGGACCAATAAAATGGCGCAGCCTCATCAGGGGAGGGTTTGCCCAACTTGTTCAGATTTGCAAAGAGAGGGAAGTAGACGATGGAGAAAGGCACATCTCTAAATAAGTGAAAAAAGACCACAGGTTAATTTACGCTCATTAGTGTGCATGTTGACATTTGAAGTTGCTATATTAGCATGCGTCACCTCAGCAGAGTTGCTCCGAGGCCTTTATAGAGCCCCTGAATGCCGCGAGTGTGCAGCAGCTCTCTGGCGATCTGGGTTGCAGATACGGCTCTGGCTGATGGACTGGAAACTACGTTGTAGGAGCGGCTCAGCACAGCGTTCGCAGTCAGTCTGGTGGGAGGAATGAGGCCTGGCTTTCTCTGCTGGGCAGCTGAAAAGATGAGCGTCACAAAAGTTATTCTAGCGCAACTCAACACATCTCAGTGGGTGCTATAAAGGCTAAACACTAACACTTTGAACAAAGCCAAGTGAACAAGAGCCTCCAGAGATTGAATCAGCTTGCCAAAAGTGAACTTTCTGGAAAAACCACTGTTGTTCTGGCCGATTACATTACATAACAGGTGGTGTGGCTCTGCCTTTGATCCACTTCAAACGTTGACTACTGTATATCAAACGAGATTTTCAAAACTGTCCCTGGACAAAGAATGGGTGTTGTCTAATAGTTTTAGACAATTTACATAAACTTTCTTTTGATCCACTTCAAACGTTGACTAGGCATGGGTCGGTATAAGATTCTGACGCTAGGATAACCTTGGATAAAAATATCACGGTTTGACAGTACTGTGATCACTGCTCTAAAATGTATTGTTTTTCAATGTCTGGGTAAAAAACAATAACTTTCCCCCTTTGAACACTATATATTTTATTTTAAGAAACATTTCAAATATTTTAGAGCAGTAAACAGGTCATGCTAAATAATAATCTGCTGTCTTCATTTGTTTCAATGACACAGATTTCTTTACTATTTTAAAAGGCATCTTTGGAGAACTTTTCTGCTGGAAATACTGTTGTCCTAATCTAAAAAAAATGTTTAATTAATTTAAAAAAAAAAAAAAAAAATATCTTACATATACCGTAGAACAGTATAGAACAGTAGAACGGTATAGCAGAAAATTTTGCTGCCCACTATTCAGAGTTAACATACCAACGAAATGGGGGGAAAGTTGGTCATTACTAGGGCCACACGGAATCTGCGTGTGCAGAATTCTGCAGATTTCCGCAGTTTTTTTAGCCGATCATTGATTGTTTATTTACTGGTGTAAATGTGTGTAAATTTATGTTTATTCAGCTTTTAAATTAATGTCAGTAATAATATTGACTAATATGAAAATATTCATATGATTTATTTACAATACAGTTTGTAAAGTCATATTTTCTGTCTTTTAGTAGAGATTTTATACGCAAGACTTGCTTTGTTTACTAAATAAAATGGATCTAATTGGATTCACATTGTAAACATTAAATACAAGTTAAAAAAGTATTACTTTTTTTTTCATATATTAAGTTTTTATTTCTGATACTCCTAAAATCATTCCGCATAAATCCGCAGATTTTTAACAAAATACTCCGCAGAAATAGCAAAAAATGTCCGCAGATTCCATCTGGCCCTAGTCATTACTGAAGAAAATATATCAATTCCAGATTAAAGGGGTGTTTTTTGGAAACACACACAATTTATGCAAATTCAAGAATTTCTTCACCAATCTGCAAGTGAACCTACCGAGTCTCCCAGCATCCTGCAGTTGAATTTTCAGCATCTCCATTGGAGTAGTAATGACAACCTGGCACATGCCAGCAGCACATCCAGCCAGCATCTCTTTAAACACAGTCAGCCCTCTCCTGAAACAAACAGGCCGATGCACGATTAGATACTGCATTTGAAGCAGCATTGAGAAGTGCAGCAGAAGCAAACGTACCCATTTCTGGAGAGCTGGCACCGGAAGAAGTCATTCGCTGCCAGTTTGATGGCCTTCTCAGGAGTGACCAGGGTAAGATTAACCGCAGCTCCTAAAAGACAAACAAACAGAGGGTTAAAGAAAACCACACCACAACTGATCACAGACCAGCAGCAAACACACATTCCCCACCACCATCAAACCAGATATAAAAATGTACAACATGACCTTATCAGATACCATTCAAACAGTAGTAAGACAAAAATGCCACTAACAGACTGTAAAATAAGCAAAGCTTATGACAGAACTGTAAGATGATGATGATGGAGGGGGATTTTACATGTGAAAAATAAATAAATAAATAACTAATAGATAACAAACAGGTAGTACAGAAATAGGCAGAATATTAAGATAAATATAGTGAGATAAATGTATACAGGCACATTCCAGAAAGAGACTGACATTAGGGCTGTGTAGTATGACAATATACTCAATAGAAGCATGGCACAAAGGGGTCAGATTAAAGACTGAGGAGCTGTTAAGGTAGCATTAAATTGGCCTACAATAAGAAAACAATCAGTCAGCCATGTCTTGAATGTGCCAACCGTAGCATTAACAATGCAAATAAACCAGTGATGGTTTTTAAATGTTGCTTAATTACATTTGTAATGTACTAAAACTTGTATTTGTTTTTTAAAAGAAGTGAAAATCTGATTTTTTTTACACTTACATCAGCCCTTTTACATATAAGGTTGTTCAATCGACTTTACAAATTAAAGTTACAACTTTTATGTGAATTATTTTCCTTATTTTGTGAAGCATTCTGGCTCATTACATCATTAAGAACACGCACTGTAACACAAACATGTAATAAATCAAAGACTTCAGAGTTGCGTGAAATATTTTCATACTGCCCAGTCCTAACTGAGACCATGTTATTATAAGATATCATGGTCTTGAATTACAAAATCATCTTAAAAGACAGAACAGACAATGAATGTAAGTGAAAGTGGAAAATATCCAATAAAATACTCTAGGTGTTAACAGAACATGGCAAGATGGGTTAGTACTGAATGAGACGAGAGCAAGGAGAGTAAAGAAAGTGGAAGATGAAAAACAAAATAAATAAATGAGACTGAAAAAATAAAATAAAATAAAATAGCAGCAAAAAAATAAAATGAATTAAAATTATTCAACAGTTATCTATATAATAAATA
Source organism: Danio albolineatus (assembly GCA_903798035.1). Taxonomy (NCBI): domain Eukaryota; kingdom Metazoa; phylum Chordata; class Actinopteri; order Cypriniformes; family Danionidae; genus Danio; species Danio albolineatus. The sequence continues at coordinate 8,619,143 of CAIGQQ010031496.1, forward strand.
AATCAAATAAAAATAAAGTTGGTGCCTAGTTGTAATAAAGCAGAGTGGGTAAGAACCATGATAAATGATTTGCCTCCAGCGTGGCTGCGCCTTATCGGCTAGCCTTCATTATCCCAGCGGGGACCCATGTCTGTAACATGAAAAACACAGATGCAAACAACAGCATTCCTCACAGAAACGGAGACCCGGCACAAAACACCGACTCCAATCTCCAAACACTCTTCAAGGACACTTATATTAGAACAACTCAAGCCGAATCTACCAGATGCAATAATTACATGCATGACTTGATTCATTTTTACCCTCTGATGCATTAATAATTACAATAAATGTATTTATTTGAGGGGATTGTTGAATTTATAAACAATTTCTTGCTTTATTTATTATTTGCCTTATTAAAAATCGAAGAGAAAATGTAAAAATTTAGAAAGGTGGATCAGAAGTTACATGTTTAATATATGCAATCATGAATTATAAGATTTATTGTTAACATTCAGACTTTAATAATGTGCAAGCTGACTCAGAATGTCAAAATAATCGAGTTTATTCTTATTTGTTAATATTCATACCAATTATAAAGATACTCATAGAATTAAGGATGAGATTTAAATATATAAAAACCACACAATAATGACTTTCATATGACCTTGAATGGTTAAAATACACATGAATCAGAGGGCTAAAAATAAGGGATATGCTATCATGGCCTTTTACAAGCCTCTAATACAAGATAGACTTGACCGAAATGCTTTGGACATTCTGTAATGCTTCAACATTGCCATTTCAGTGCTACTAACAGCCCAAAAATAGTTCAAATTATCCATTGTCAGCCAATCTACTCTAATTCATTCTCCAAAACCATGGACTGGATTCCCTCAGGTCTATTCAGGTGTACCCATCATGCCATTCTAGAGTCTATGCTAATCTAGTTTGGGCATAGCTATACATGTTAAAAGAGTGAATCTTACCTCTATACATGCCAAAGTATCCTTCAGTTCGTACTGTTTTGATGAGGCAGTCAATCCTGAGAGACAAACAAAGATGTTAACATGGGTCTAATTTATCTTCTAATTCCTATAGTTAAATCAGTTTAAACACAATCAGTTGTATCTATTTGACTTGTGATTATTCTATGATTCATTTAATCTTCTAGCTTATGTAAAGCTCTTTGACATTACCATTGTGTATGGCAACAAAAGTCACGTGTGGCATGTTCACTATGTGCGGTGCGTCCAGTGTGTATTTACATCATTTACTGGACACTGGCCTTAATCCTTATTGACCATAGTGGCTGGAGCGTCACGTCAGGCGGAAACTAACGTCTGACTGCATCACACATTCCAGAAGGATTAGCCAGCAGTGCAAGCCAGCTTATCAAATCAAAGTGAAGACTGACATTGAGCTATGGTACCGTATGGCTATGTGTTTGTGAGTTAAAATGTCAAGGTTTGAAGCATTGAGGGGTTTTAAGCACTTACATGTTCTTGTAGACTTGCTGGCCTTGTCTTTGGTTCTGGAGTCTGGTCTTGGCTAAATCGATGGGAAACACGCAAGTGACCCCAACAATGCCAGCAATGCCACCATTGATCAGTTTGGCTGGGAGGCTGGAGAAAAAGAGAGAGAGAAAAAAATAGATATTATTAATAAAATGAAGGAATTTCAGAAGTATAAGAAAGAAAAAAAACGGAAAAATGCTGTATAACCTTTCTAAAAAGAGCAAGAAAACTAATTATACATAAACTACTAAAATTTAATTTACACAGTAAATATAATAATTTCAAAGGGGATTATATGGATATTGTCAAATTCATTAATATAAAAATACATACATTGTCTAAAAATAAAAACATCAAACATTTAGCTACATTACATTTAGCTAAAGAATATTAAATACTCAAAATAGGTTGTCAACTTAAACCAAATGAACAAAGCATTAATACTACAACAACTACTACTAATACTAATAATAATGAACTATGGACTGAATAAAGAAATTAACTAGTTTAAATATCTACAATCAAATTCAAGGCATGGTCAAATTCATTAATATATATCTAAAAAAAAAAAATCAAATAAACATTGAAAAGTGAGACAATTAACTATTATTAACAATAACTTAAAATGCAACTGAACATTTAACGATTTGCCAGCGATTTCTATTAATTTGTCATTAATCAATATAATTATCTAATTAAAATGACATGTTTTCTATAGATAAATTAAAATATTGAAGAAAAAATATCTACAGTTAACTACTTATAGGTACAATCAATTCATTAAGACTTGTCAAATAAATCTATATTAAAAATAATAAAAGTAGTGAACACTTGGCTATATGTTAGAATACAGTGTACTCAAGGGTGCTTTAGTTAAATAATTTATATTAAAAAAGACATTAAAATTATAAATAAAAACAAATGAATTAAATGAAACATTATATATTAAAGATTTACAGTCTCTTTCATAACGTTACCTGATCTGTTGAGACATGGTGAAACTTCAGCGATGTGATGAAAACGGAAAGTTTGACGAGAGCTTCTTGAAATGATCGAGTGAATGAAGTCTGAACTTCAACAGCAGAGATCTGATGGAAAAACACAGGGACGACTGTTAACAGACAGCTTTACAACAGGAAAAAATAACTTACAACTCACTGTCATAAGCTCTTCCTACGCATCTTATGACGCTTTAATCCACTGTCCAAAACACTACTGACCCATAAGGTCAAAAGGGACGGGCCACTTCCGGCTAGTGTAACTGCGCGCGCATCTGCACTACTGCGCATGTGTTCAATGGGGGGGTTTGGCTTTGTGAGTGAAATTGGATGCCTTCTCTTCTGAATTCTTTCTTTTCATTAATGTTAATATGATCATTAAAGCAAAGGTATCAAATTATACAAATATAGTTTACAATTTAACAAAATAAACCGAAGGAATAGCGCAGGTTTGCGGTTTTAAGAACTTCGGGGTTGGATTTTGCCAGGTCACCTCACAGGAATTTACCTTATCTAGATTACCCAAAACCTGACATGCTTCAGTAACATTCCTTTGACACACGCCCATTGCTTCAGGCTTGCAAAAAAAAAAAAAAAAAAAAAGATAAGGAAATAAAACTGATGCATTTTACGTTATTTCGATTGCAAATTTTCTTTATTCTCAAATATGAATTTTAACATTTTTGTAGCAGCTGCATTTAAAGAAATGCGAGTACTAAAAACGATTATAGTTATAAAATAATAATAACGACAACAATATAAATAACGATAGTGCAATGCAAAAGCAACGGAAATGCACTTATAAATGAATGAAAAGCACCGCTTCAAAAGGCGGTTAAGGAAATTCAGTCAGCATTTCTAGAAAAGCGGAAATGAATTACCGGGTTTCGACTAACGGTCTTATTTGCTGTTTAGTCACAAACTAAAGCTGGTAAAGTGACAAAATATGACAGAACAAACCTCCATCACAGAAAAATTAAGATATTATGAACCAACTGATTAGCATTGAATATTACCGGTAAGCATATGAATGGAAATCTGGCTGCATAATATTCCCATTTCTACAATACATTTTATGTTCCTATAGTAAATCTATTTCAGTACTAAAACATAAGACAAGGTTTTACCCCAAAAAACTCACCTCAGAAAGTAGCAGAAATCAAATATTCTTACGAGTCTCGGAGTACCAGAACCTTCCTCGGCGAAGAAATTTGAATGAGCGTTTGAATGGAAATTTCCTTTCAGTTTTAAGCTGGGGGGCGGGCCTTTCGTGCCCGGTGTTGACTCACTTGTCCAATCATGTTCCAAATATTTGCATACAACAGATTCATTCGCCAGTCAGTTCTAAGAACCGCCTCCTATGAGTCAAAGCCGAAGCGCGCATGTGAACGCGGTGTCAAATTACATCCGCCATATGGAAGGCTGAGGGTATTTTTGTTCGGTGACGTTTACAGATTAAAAGCTCAGCATGTGATGAACACAACACGAACGAGTAAATAGAAAACACCAATTAGACTAATATGTCATTTTGAATATAATATTTACATATTTTTCAACATATCTTAAAAACTCTAGGTGTCAAGAAAAGCATAACAGAGTGTGTACTACTACTGCATTAAAGGGGCAGTTCACACACAATGTAATCTCTGTCATTTACTCAGCCTCACCCTGCTCCAAACCAGTTTGAGTTTCGCTCGGAGAAGTAAAAAAGGAAAGCACTGACATCCAATGTAGTGTACAGTTACTTTTAAAAGTAATATATTATGATCTTTAAAAAAAAATAAAACCTAAATGATAATTTAATTACTTTTAAATGAAAGTAATGTAAAAGTATGTGTTATGTTGTTGTTGCTTCTTTTTTCTAAGACTATCAACATTCATAGTGAGTAAAAACAATACTATTGTTAATGTCGACCTGTTTCCAACTTACCTCAAACTAACTTTTGTGTGCAACAGAGAAAAAAATGTATTGAACCACTTGAGAGAGAATAAAATGGTGAGTCAATTTTTAGTTTTAGGTAAACAATTGAGTGCGTGTGACAAACAACCACATAATGCAAAAAGAACAACATTAAAATAGTGCCACCCAGAAAAAAAAGATGTTGATGTCCACTAAGCAGAATGGAGATGAGCTTGCTGTCATGTCAATCATGGACATTAAAAGGAAAATTCTCATCAAAAAAAGAAGAGCGGACATGAACAAATGGAAGGACAGAGTAAGGAAGATTTAAATCAAAGAGGAGAACAAAAGGAGAACAAAAACCAGGGAAAAACACACCGAAAGAGGTGAGTGGAAGAACTGTATGTCAGAGATGCCCAAAGCAGGGCCCGCAGGCCAAAGTTGGCCCATGTGTACCCATTGTAACCTTTGATTTGGCTCACCATCTCATCTGAGAGTGAGAGGGTTGGGGTGATTCCCTTTAACACAGAGATCATCAGTTCTAATTTGATGTAACCTTTTTAACTACAAAAAGCAAACTGGAATTCAATATTTTAAATTAAATGCTGTAAATGAATCTGCTTTTAGAAATGTAATATCGGCAAGTAAATCAAGGCAAAAACTAGAGTAATTCTTTTATAAATCAGATAGTTTTGTTTTTACTGTAGTAAGTTCATTATAAAATGTAAAAAAGAATACTGTATTAGTTAATATAAAGCAATGTTTTCCAGTCACTTTAAATATTATGAAAGAAATTAGGAAATGGCAACTATATTTACCTCCGGCCCACAAGCCTCAATCGAGTTTGGTTTTTGGCCATTCATAAGAAATAGTTTGTGCACCCCTGGTAAATGTGATGTGGTCTCTCTCTCTCTCTCTCTCTCTGAACGCACAGAGGAGCGCCATACAGCACAAACACAGTTAACCTATCAAATTAAACCACATGCCATGTATAATGAAGCTGTATCAATGCATATTTCCCACCTGTCCTGTGTAAACTACAGCCAACAGAGTTCATTTGTTTATATATTTATTTATATAGTGAGATGGTGGAGCGCGAAAACAGTTATTTACTATATAGCTACTATTACACAGTTACAGTTACTATATACACAGGTGCGCTACGCCAGTTTTATAATAAATGACAATGTTTAGCTATGACACAGAAAATGTGATCTCCTTCTGTTGTCTATCTTCAGGTAAAATAAAAATATATAATATAATATAATGTTCACAATCCAAATGAGGAAAATCTTGTGACTCAATTTGAAAATGTGGACTTATATGGGTTTTTGTCTCAAGGCCTCAATCAATGTTTAATTTACCACTGACATTAGATCTGTTAGTTTCATCTGAGCAGTCTTTATAAAACAAACCCAATCTGACAGTGATCGATGTAGACTAGTAAACCTCATTCATTGTTTACATTTTCTCCAGCAATTACAGAAACTGTAATGATACTTTCACGGACACTAGTTAACTCTTTCCTTTGATTGTCCTGATTAGCATTACAATTACAGAGAAACATGACAAAGCCGAAATGCAAACAACCTTCCAGAATTCTCGCCACATTACAAAAGATACCCGGTCATTGTAAACGGTGTCGTCAAGCAGTGTGTGTTTACATGTTTGGTGTAAGAAGCCTAACTGTGATTAAGTACAACACTGCCAACCTCTTCCTGCAGAGTAAGATGAAAGTATATACCTGGAAGTTTCTAATCTAGCCACACTCGTTCACAGTGAGATTAAGTGAAAACTCCAGAAAGGTCAGCAACCAACGTGCTGAACTTTGTATCTCTGGCTGAGACTGAAATATGCTTCTAAATTAAGCACACAGTTATGATCATGCTTGACACAATGAACATGCAGGTGTTATTTTTAACCTGTATGTGCTGTTGGGGATGCTTTCATCCACTCTGGGGTGACATTAAGTTTTTATTAGGCCATAACTTTTTCTGTTTCAGCTAGCAGAATGATTTTTTGCTGATAAATCTTGTTTTGACCAATATTTTGAGAAAATGCTTCTATTTTTTTAAACTCAACAATACATTTGGGAAAATTTATTACCCTTTTGTTACGTTCGGGATGAAAACATAAACTTAATTAAACTGCTGTAAAAATGCATCAGATTTATTTAAATTTTCAATTTATTTTGCATAAATCTGTTGATCAACCTCAGTCCTGATCAAAAATGCTAAATTGCTTAGAAAAATTCAAGATTTTAACTCTTTAATTGTCAAATTCACAAATAAAGTTACTGATCTGGTGGAAAAAAAACACACAAAATGATGTATTTTCAATGTAAAAAGTGCTTGTGGACTAGATTTTTTTTTTTTTACCTTTTATCAAAGTCTTGGACATATGAAACTGCATTGCCTTTGAGGCATTGTTTTTGATTGATTTAAATTGTTTCTCCTTAATTTACTGTTGGGGGCTGTTTTTGCCCCCTTGACTTCCATTATAACCACATTTTGTTTGATTGCAAAACCATATATAATCATGCATTTTTGATTATTGGTGGATTTCCCTTTTGGCAAGAGGTAAAATTTATAGTTTTTTCTGTTGATCATCAGTTGGCACCATTAACCCTTTAGATGGGCTTGTGCGAAAAAAGCTTAGTTTCCAGGTTTATATATGGAAAACAGCCAATTAAAGTGTGTGTATGTGTGTGAGAGTGACCTTTGTGCACTTACCTTGATGTGTCTGAGAAAATCTAAATATGCATCTCAGAACTACATGGAGTAAACAAAAACAAAGACTGTTTATTTATGAACCATCAAATGTGGTTATAATGGAAGTCAACTGGGCAAAGACAGCCACCAACAGTAAATTAGGGAGAAAAAAAACTGAAAATCTAACAGCGCATCAAAGCCAACGTTACTAATCGTTCACATGTTCAACTGATAAAAGGTAAAAAAAAAAATCCAGTCCGCAATTACTTTTTATATTGAAAATACGCCATTTTGGGTGGTTTTTTTCACCATATCAGTGACATCATTTGTGAACTTGACAATTAAAGAGTCAAAATCCTGTAATCTTTATAAAAATTTAGTAGTTTTGATCAGGTCTGAGGTTGATTAACAGATTTATTTTTTAAAAAATTGAAAAATATTTATCAGATGGATGTTCACAGTAGTACATTTGAACAGTGCGCAAGGGTTAATGCATCAAGACTTCTAATAATGGTGTCCATTTGCAGCTTTATTAACTCATTACTTCATAGCATGTGATCCTTATTGACCAGGTCTAATTTAGATTCTGACTTACAAAGTAAACGTTGTTCATTGTTATTATTATTACTATATTGCATGGCTACGTCTTGTTATGCTGTTCATTTCTGCTCCAGGCTTATCTCTTTATTTTGCAAGAACTGACTTGTTCAGACTTGATTGACATCTGAAAACTATTTAGGTCATCACAAACCATCCAAAACCTTGCAATGCATTTACATGACCCAGTTTTTTGTTTCTTTTTACTAAAAACTGAAAACGTTTGCATTCGTGTTGTACATTTACATGACAGCTGTGTTTTGTGAGCTTAAAAATGCAAAACAAGCTTCAAAAGTGCAAGTTTTATAAATATATACAGTATGTCACAAAAGTGAGTACACTCCTCACATTTCTGCAAATATTTATTTATATCTTTTCATAGGACAACACTGCAGAAATGACTCTTTGACACAATGAAAAGGAGTCAGTGTAAAGTTAGTTTAGCAGTGTAAATTTAGTTTCCCTTCAAAAAAACTAAAAATACGGCCAATAATAGCTGAATAGCTGACATACTGTATATAAAGTATTCTTTTAGGATCTGGATTTTATTTATGTATTTCTTCGTCTAGAGGCAAACACAACTGCATTCATAATTAATGGCATACATCAAGCAGAAATATATGCAGTGGTAAGAACTTCTATGATATTTCAGATCCCAAACATTCTTATTCGGATGGGACTAAAATCCTCGGACGACCAAAGACATTTCAGAAGAGCGTATAAGTAATTTGCCTTGACATACTTTTGACAGGATAATAATTCTAAGTAGACTACCTGGAAAACTAGTTGCAACAGAATAGCGCTTAAATTTACTCTATAAAAACACACGAGTACAATATCAATGGTGGAAAAATGCTGGTCAGCACGGTGGCTCAGTGGTTAGCAATCAGTCGCCTCACAGCAAGAAGGTTGTTCTGAGTCCTGGCTGGGCCAGTTGGCATTTCTGTGTGGAGTTTGCATGTTCTTCCCGTGTACGCATTAGATTTCCTCCGGGTGCTCCGGTTTCCCCCACGAGTCCAAACACATGCGCTATAGGTGAATTGGGTGAACAAAATCGACCGTATAGTGTATGAGTGTGTGTGAATGAGAGAGTGTATGGGTGTTTCCAGTACTGAGGTGCGGCTGGAAGGGCATCCGCTCTGTAAAACATATGCCGGAATAGTTGGTGGTTCATTCTGCTGTGGTGACCTTGATAAATAAGGGACTAAGCTGAATGAAAATGAATGAATGAATTAATGGAAAAAATGTTTCCATCTTAAGCTCACTGTTCTGTAAAACACCCATAGACCTTGTCCAAACATGTTTGATCTTGCTTGGAAACATGACATTTTCCCCCTTCATTTTTAGTCTTGTGTCTTTTTTAGACTAATTAAACTATTAAACCAGACTAATTAAACTATTTTAGAAAATGTTTAGTTTGAAAATGTTTTCTCAAGTGGAAAATTGTATCAATGCAGTTTTCAATCTGTATTGTGTACTTTAAAGGCTTTCAAAAATGATGACACATGATGAATCATGTGCTGGAGTCATATGACCCATTCAGCCTAAAGCAAGATGCTGTTAAATATTAGGTGTGTCTCAATTGACACCCTATACACCAGTGGTTCGCAATTCCTGTCCTCGGGCCCCCTCGCCCTGCACATTTTGTATGTCTTGTTTACTTAACACACCTGATTCAGATTATCAACTCGTTAACAGAGAAATCCATGAACTGATCCTTGTGTGTCAACTAAGAGAGACATACAAAATATCCAGGGGGGTGGGGGGTGTTGGGGAAGGCGAGGACCGGTATTGAGAACCACTGCTATACACTGTGTACTACAATATATGCACTTAAGCCCTGCTCCCAACACTATTTAAAATACTATTAAAGTTCAACACTATTAAAGTTGGCCTTTTCTTGTTGGAATTATAAGTGTGAACACTTACATTACTTGTACTTACACTAAGGCATATTTTGTGAGCACACAAATTGCAAAACTCCTATTAATGCCAGTTCGAATACTTCGTTGTATACGTCTTTTATTTAGTCAACAATGTTTACTCGCAGTTGTTGTTGTGAATGCATTTTCAAATAGATGGATTAGTTTAGAGCAGTGATGCCCAGACTAGGGCCCGCGGGCTAAATTGGCCCTTGGTAACCTTTTATTTGGCCCACCATCCAGTCTTAGGCTCCGTTTACACTGGTGCGTTTTCGTTTTAAAACGCATAAGTTTTGCTACGGTTACGCCATCCGTCCATACTACACCGGAGTTTTCGAGGTGCGAAAACGGAGCGTTTTAGAAATGCTGGAGAGGCCGTTTTCATTCTAAAACGCTGCAGCTGCGTCTCAGTGTGGACGTGGGAAAACGGAGACTTTTGAAAACGGAGGCGTGGCTGCTGAGATCCGCTACGTGATTGGGGATTTGGGTCATTGCGTATCCTTCCCTTATTCATCAAGCGCACGTGGCTATAACGTCACCGGCAGACGGCAGACCAGCCTAGTCTTCACTGTAAACACTGTATTTTCGATAGCCATGGATGTTTTATATTCATTTGTTACTTTAAGTAACAGCTCGACCTCGTCGTCTGTCCACAAAAAGACCTCTCTTGCTTTCTTTGCCATCGCGTTCATCGTTCAACCAGTGTTTGTTGACTAACAATAACCAAATGCCGAGCGAGACGCATGCTTCCTGTTTATACTTGAATGCGCATGCCCAGAGTGCGCGAATGGTCACGCGATATACGTTTCTGGTGGCGTAATGTGGACGGACATCTGTAGAGAGACGCTTAGGTAAAACGCTAGTGTGGACGCGGATCGTTTTCATGCTAAAACGCCGTTTTAAAACTAAAACGCACTAGTGTAAACGGGGCCTTAGAAGAGAGGTATTTTTACTGGTAGTTTGTTTTATTGTTGAGCTACAAACAGCAAACTGAATCTAAATGTTTCAACTAAATATTGTAAATGAATCAGATTTCCACAAATAAATTCTGTCACTGATGGATAGAAGACTAAGCAGAAGACATCAGCAGAGGCAGGTGCAGCTTTACTACACTGTAAAAAATCCTGGTTGTCTTAAATTTTTAAGCTAAATCTAATTAACCTTATGAGTCCATTGAACTTGTATTATGTTAAACTGACTTAAAACAGCTTGCATAACTTAAAAATTAAGTTAGAACATAATTAAATTAGTTTAATAAGTTACAATGGCCTAAAAAACATACTGTATGTTGTCAGGACTAATTGATCATATCATTTTTTTCAGTGTAGTGTATTCGCCATTGATCTCCACTGTGTTAAAAAAAAATTAGTTATGTTTTTATTGTAATCAGCAAGTAAAAGAAAATGGATTGCATTCTTTATTATGATTAAATCTATATATTAATAATATCAAATAAATTAAGAAATTACTCATGGCAACTGTAATAATGTAATAAACACTCAAAACTAATTATTTTGCTGCTTGTTCAACCTATGCAAAATGAGTTTAACACAATTCTTGAGATTTCTTTGAGACAACTTAATTGTTTTATGTTTAATCCACTTAAATGTGTTGACTCAATCGTTTTGGTTTGGGACAACCTGAACGGATTGTGTGGAACCCTGCATTTTTCACAGTGCATTTTTGGTATGTTTGGCCCTCAATTACCTTCAGTTTTTGTCCCTTCAAACAAAAAGTTTGGGCACCCCTGGTTTAGAGAGACTCAAATCTGAACTTCACAGCTTCTAAGCCTTCGGTTTATGTTTCAAGTCTAGCCAGTTTTAGCGAGAGGAATGTGGCAGAAAAATTCCACTGGACGCTGAACACATGGGCAAGGTATGCTAGTCCCACCGACCCCGCAAAAGACTGCTGAGCAGCCAGATTCCAGCAGGTTTATTGTTGGACGTATTATAATATCAGAGCATTGGACTATCACAACACAGACTCACGCACTATTGTCAAGAAAGCCTCTGCGCCATTCACATTTGATTGGCCGGATTGTGACCAAGCCGACAGGAATCCTTGGATAACATGAAGGGGATCACAGTGGAATGGCATCTCTTCAAGTAAATGAACATGATTAAAGGAGAAAGAATGAAACAAGAAGTGAATGATGGGAAACGACGTCATGTGCAATTCATGCATGAATCAAATTAACATGCGTTTGTTCCTGTTCTGTTTCCACTGGAACAAAAGAGGACACACAGTATGTTATGATACTGTGTGTTGTAGTTTTCCAGTTAGCGAGGAGTATACTGTAGGTCATGTTTGTACTGTTGACAGGACATTGACTATGAGGCGGGACATATTTCATTTGTTGTCCTGCTATGAACTTTAAACATATGACTATGGAGTCAGTTGTTGACCTCCAGGCAATTTTAGGCAACTCCTTTTCTGGCAGATAAAAAATTGCTCATTATGGCGTGACAGCCATAAAAGAAAAACATAGTAACTTCTGGTTACAATTACCTATAAAACACAGTATGGCCTATAAAGACAGTAAGAAAAGACTAGAATGAATGTTAACCATGCATCCTCCGAGCTCGTAATATAAATAACCCACAGCTGTTTGCGTCTCTAAATACGCATTATCTAGCAATGAGTGCTCATTTACCACACACAAACACACTGCAATGACAGCTACTTCTTAGACAATTAAAGTTAAATGACACTAAATGCTGGTTAAGTATAAAGCAGCTCTTTTAATGAACAACATTTACGCAAGGCAATGCTTTACCAAGTGGCATGATATCAAAATGAGGCATCATGGTGTTTAGTTTGATTACAAGACAACTGTCAAAACAGTCCCCGTTTACATAGACTAAAAATGCTACATTAGGCATGCCAGGCTAGTAGTGGATGATGTGACTTTGCAAAAAAAGAGCACTAGAATTTTGTGCAGTCTTGTAGTCCGCCATTGTTTTTGGCTGTCAAGTACTCGCCTACAAACAAAGTAATCCCACTTTATATTAAGTGCCCTTAAGTACTGTATACTTACAATTAAATAATGATCTGGTTTAATGCACATACATGTTTTTACAGTAAACTGTACGTATGCTTGTGTGTGTGTGATTAAATCTGTAATTAATTTCTCTAATTTCTATAATTACAATATTGACAATCCTAGACACCTTATCCTGCCTCAATAGCACCATAAATGCGCACCGTAGTAGTACTTTAGCTTCAGCATTAATATCGCAATGTGTGTTCGCAATAGTCACATTGCATAGAATGTTGAGTTGGGATTATATCTGAGAAAGAGTCACAGTTTGGCACAGGAGATTTGTGGAATTATTGCAGTTTTATCACAATGGAGTGAAATTGCATTATTTGCATGTTTTTAAGGCCTGAGAGAGATTTAAGTAGTCAGGCACAAGACATTTTACCAACTGGAAGTTTAATAAAGAGGAATTGTGCTGAATTATTTATACCTCAAAAACTTTGCAGGGTAGTTTTAACATTTAAACTACTAATTTAAGCTATTAATAGATATTAAGCTACCTTAATATCTATTAATTAGGAACAAATTAGGAGTTTATTGAAGCAAAAGTCATGGTTAATGGTTGTCCAATAGCGGGAAGTGAGCCTTAAAATAATAGATGACTATAAATTCTTTTCTAAATAGTGCTATTCAATTGTTTGGTGAAATTGTATAGATGCGTTATATCGCAATCTATATCTATCGCAGAAAAATAAAACTTCGCAATGTCCGATTTTTCGAGCAGTATCGCGCAGCCCTAATTCAAACACAATAAATAATTTTCCAAATGATTTTTTCAAATCGTGTTTTTCTAGTCAACAAGGACAGGATAAATGTATTGTCTTCAAAAACTGCTTTGAAAGTTATTTTATAAGTTTGTATTTTCAGTCTCTCACAAACATTGTTTTCATGTAACTAAACAGCAAAAATTCAGAATAGGTTTTCCATCCACTCCCTATCAGCTCAGTGTAACAACATTTGGTTCAAGCATTGGCCAAAGGCGAGAATATTTGTTTAACAACAAATGGCAAATAGGGGGAATGTTCGGAGAACCTGTTTTTGCAGTTCCAACCAATCTGATCTTGAGAAAACATCTAATTTACAAATGAACATTTTTCTAGGACTTTGTGATTTGCACAGAACTGTACAGTATTTTGTCACACTTTATTTTGAAGGTTCGTTTGTTGAATTTAAGATACATTGCATCTACATGCCAACTAATTCTCATTAGATTATAAGTAGACTGTTAGGTTTAGGTTAGTTAACATGTACTTGCAAAGTTTCTTATAGTCAGTTAAATGTCTGTTGAATGTCTGTATCAACAGATATTAAACAGACAGTCTACTGATACTCAAATGGACCATCAAAATAAAGTGTTACCCAGTATTTTAGAAAAAAGTAAGCATGAAGGTAAGTAAGCATGAAAGATCCCCTAACTCATAGATCAGTCAAAAATCACAGAAGATATGCAATTTCACATCAGCCTGGCTAAGAATTTAAGTATTGTGATTTTAATGTTTCTAAGATGTTTAAATGTCCAATTTTCTTGTCATGATTAGTGACCTTATTGTAAATGTTACGCTAATGTCATACGCAACTTCTAATCTCACTTTGCTCACAATATTACATTCTTGGTGTGTTTGTAAAATTCCAAGAATGTTAACAATCTGCAATAACCAACACCAAGGGAGACGAGAACATTTTCAGATTGTTCATCAAGAACTCAACATCATGAGGATGTTATGAGAAAGCTGTTTTAAGATAGTTTTCCTTCACATTTTTGAGAAAGTTTATCAAGTTAAACATAATAAAGATGCTGTAAGAATGTTGACCTAAGGACATTTTCTCTCAGCATCACGAGAAAGCATATCAAACATCAATAATGTTACTTGAAGAAAGTTTTATCTTAACATTTACATAACTGTTATAAAACATTAGTGGAACATTCCCTGTTAGCTATACATTTCTAAATGTTTGTGAAAAGATGTTGTGTGTTAGTTTTTGGATTGAAATTACTCACTTCAACTTTTGTTTTGCTTTAATCTAGAGCACGAGTAGCCTTTCACCTTCAAACCAACTGTAAACCACAATAGAGTAGGAATAATTTCATAAACACAAACTGTTAAACCATAAACGCAAACAATAACAATAAAGCTCAGTTTTATGAAAGCATTTTATCCTTGTATTTTTTATGGCAACCCTGCCAGTCAAACACTAAAACACCATTAAAGTTCACAAAAGGTCTATTATCCATAAAAGCATAAGTATTTGAACCCTATTAAAACCACACCTTCTTTAACCACGTTTGGCCTCAATAAACACATCAGATGCTGGATATAAAATACAGCAAACGTAATAGATTATGTAACTTTATGACATAAGGTTTACTCAACAATTATCTTACAAACAACTGTTCCCATGAGCATGAAGACTGTTTAATTTTAGAATTAGCCAAGGAATGATCAAATATTACTCATACTGGTCCCAATATGCCCGGGCGTAGTTGCTCTCCTCAGGGTACAGATGATGCACAGGTTTAGAGCATCTCATCCCAGCGCTGCGGGTTTTGAGGGCACATTCGTCACTGTGAGTATTGCAGGTGCTGCAGTGGCAGCTAAGTGCCACCGGGTAGGTGAAGTGAGGATCTGCATGTGAAGGGCATCCTGGCAAGATGGCTGTCCGGTACTCAACTTCCTGATAGGTGCATCCCCTCTGAACAATAAAACGAGGACCCACCAACTCCTTCAGGTTACTGTCCTGTGGAATGAACGTTTGGTGCATGTTTAGCATTATTATGACTAAGTAAGTCAGATTTGATCTATAGCAGTGATTCTTAACAGCAAGCTCTGCGAAGTGTCGTTTCATATTTTACATTTTTTTTTAGCAGTGGACAATTAGGAGAGCGATCATATTGCCTTAGTTTATTTTATCCCCTGGCTGACCAAAAAATGAACAAATTTGTAATTCGTCCTCCCCATGGTTGCATGGGTTTCCTCCGGGTGCTCCGGTTTCCCCCAAGTTCAAAGACATGTGGTGTAGGTGAATTGGGTAGGCTAAATTGTCCGTAGTGTATGAGTGTGAATGAGTGTGTATGGATGTTTCCCAGAGATGGGTTGCGGCTGGAAGGGCATCCGCTGCGTAAAACAAATGCTGGATAAGTTGGCGGTTCATTCTGCTGTGGCGACCCCAGATTAATAAAGGGACTAAGCCGAAAAGAAAATGAATGAATGAATGAATGTATATGAATTATTTTGCAACGTTATGATTTAACGTCATTTGTATAAGATGTTTCGAATAGAAGTTCCCCAAACCCAAAACTCAGTAGTCATGTAAGAAACAACAGTACAACAGCTGTCACTTGGTATACCCTTTCAAGATGTACACACTTGCATCTAAAAAGTCGATATTGATATCTTAAAGATGCATATTAGTACCTAGAAACTTAAAAAGTTATACTATTCTCACTGCAAAAATGCTTTTCTTACTTATAGTTGTCTTGATTAAAGTCCAAATATTTTAAAAGTCTTAAATGAAAAAGCATTTTCTAGACAAGCCCGTGAAAAATGTCATATTTTCAGAAATAACATGTCAAAATGAAGTGAGTTTTTCCTTAAAACAAGCTAAACAATCAGCCAATGTGTAAAGTAAAATAATCTAGTTTTCGTTTTATAATACGTTCGACCCCATCGACAGTTTGTTTATACCTTTATTTCTGAGAGTGTACAATGGAAATATCATTACATCTGATTGTATTCTACAGAATGAGGCTGAGTAAACAATAACAGAATTATCTATTGTGTAAATCAGCTTATCGCACTGCAAGAAGAAACTTGTGTGCTCTTGAACCCAGTTGTCTATATATAGCGTCTTCTTCACATTCAGTAAACTGTGTCCACTTACCCTGGAGAAACAGAAGCCCATGCAGATGGTGGTGTTGACAGCCACACAGTAATTGCACTCCTGTCTCTCGATGTAGATGGTGTAGTCGGTGGGGGCACACATGGGCACGGCAACCTTCATTAAAAGTCCCAGCATGCCAATAAGGTACAGGAGAAACATTATAGCTGGCAGCGTATGAGGATGTCTGTCTGTTTGTGGGAAACCACAGTGAATGACAAACATAATACACAGCTAGACACAGTAGCAATATGATTAAAATGTCATCTTAAATTAGATTCAATATTTTTGGTAAACAGCAAAAGTTTCTTGCAGCCAATTTGATTTTCAGAGAGTTATCAAATAGTTAAAAAATTACGACTTTAAGTGTACTTGAGCCATTTATAACATACCTGAGAGTTAAATAACAGCATGCCACAAAGCGTGTTACAGCAAAAGATCAAATGAGGATGATCACAATAATTGTATTGTGAACAATAAATCTAAACACATATACCTGAATTCAAAATACCAAAATATTCATTTCAAAAAAAAAAATTTATATGGTATAACAATCAAATGAGAAGTGATTAATGCCATTTGCTATTGACGTGCTTTCCACACACTTATCTTTGTAGATTATATATATAAATTATTCATTCATTCATTTTGGTTTGGGCTTAGTCCCTTTTATTAATAAGGGGTCACCACAGCTGAATGAACTGCCAACTTATCCAACTTATGTTTAACGCAGCATGTAAATGTTTGCCCTTCCAGCCGCAACCCAACACTGGGTAACACCCATACACTCTTGCAGTATAAGCTATATAAAACCTTACATTTTTATGAGCTATAGAAAAAATTCACACACATACACTACGGCCAATCTAGTTTATTCAATTCACCAGTACCGGCAGCTAGCTCTCTGCAACTCTCACATGGTCGCCCACTGAAGCTAAGCAGGGCTGCGCCTGGTCAGTACCTGGATGGGAGACCACATGGGAAAGCTTGGTTGCTGCCGGAAGTGGTGTTGGTGAGGCCAGCAGGGGGCGCCCAACCTGCGGTCTGTGTGGGTCCTAATGCCCCAGTATAGTGACGGGGCACTCTATACTGCTCTGTGAGCACCGCCTTTCGGATGAGACGTAAACCGAGGTCCTGACTCTCTGTGGTCGTTAAAAATCCCAGGATGTTCTTCGAAAAAGAGTTCTTCGAAAAACCCCGGCATCCTTGCCAGATCTGCCAACTGGCCTCTGTCTATCATGGCCTCCTAACCATCCCCATATCATAATTGGCTTCATCACTCTGCCTCCTCTCCACCAATCAGCTGGTGTGTGGTGTGCGGTCTGGCGCAAAATGGCTGCCGTCGCTTCATCCAGGTGGATGCTGCACACTGGTGGTGGATGAGGAGATCGCCCCCCATTGTGTAAAGTGCTTTGAATGCCCAGAAAAGCGCTATATAAATGTAAAGAAAAATTATTATTATTATTAGTACCGCATGTCTTTGGACTGTGGGGGGAAACAGGAGCACCTGGAGAAAACCCACGCGTATACAGGGGAACATGCAAACTCCACACAGAAATGCCAACTGACCCAGCCGGGACTCAAACCAGCGACGTTGGTGATCGTGCTACCCATTGCGCCATTGTGTCACCCTAAATAAACTATTCATTCATTCATTTTCTTTTTACATTTTCTTTTTACGGCTTAGTGCCTTTATTATTCAGGGGTCACCACAGCGGAATGAACCGCCAAATTATCACCAGCATATCTTTTACACAGCAGATGCCCTTCCAGCTGCAACATATCACTGGGAAACACCCATACACACTCTTTCACAAACATACTCTACAGACAATTTAGCTTACTCAATTCACCTGTACCACATCTTTGAACTTGGGGAAACCAGAGCACCCCGAGGAAACAAAGGTATGCCAAGCGTCTTTCTTGCTGTGAGGTGATTGTGCTACCCACTGCGCCACCAT
>CAIGQQ010031496.1:8637743-8682432 GCA_903798035.1 Danio albolineatus
ATATATATATATATATATATATATATATATATATATATATATAAGCTATATAAAAAATAAAAACCAATAAAAACACAAAGTCATCAGTCTCTGTGCATTTACAAGGTTTTTATTTTAGGTAAAAGGTTAATATTTCTTTTATTTATGAAAGTTTGACCATATTTATTAAAAAAATAAAATACAAAAAAAAAAAAAAAAAACGTGATTTAGAGTGTTTTTTTCCAGAAAATGAGAAATGGTCAAAAAAAAAAATATTTGTATTGTTATGTATAAAAATAATTTATTTAAACATGTCTGAAAACATTTAATTGTTTTCATTTGAACATTTAATTAAAAAATAATTAAATACATTTTATTTAAATGCCACCACTAGTTTACAGGATAGAAGAAATATATATATTTTTCCTTAATCGTAAATCTATATAATATATAAATCATGGATTTCCATCATGCTTTATACAAATAACAACGCCCAGCTCCATCGTCCCAACAAGGCAACCTATGCATCTTCTAAAATCTTAAGTTTCTATAAACTCGGAAAAGCAGTCAGAGTCAAAACTAAGTTGAGTTGAAATTTCCTATGAAAAGATGTCCAAGTAGAGATCAATGACCCACAATGCAATTTTGAAAGTATAAACACATTTGAATAACTGTTCATAGTTCTGATGAAATACACATTCACATAACAGATATTGTTTTACACTACAGTATAACAATAAATCAATCCTTACCTGGAGGATCTGGTTTAACCTGCTTGGGTTGAAAGGCTTCTGCTCTTATACAGACACTGATCCTGATCTCCATCTGTCTCCGTCATCATCATTATCATCCACCCTGCAACATGTATAAAACAGATGCTTTCAAACCAAATTACCCACGAGCTGTGTGGTTGCCATTCAGACCCCACTAAATATTCAATGCATCTCAATTAGAGAGGATTTGTGTTCTAGGATCTGTTAGACTTCAGATACTTATTCTAAAATCTGTTGTAAAATAAACAATAAAAAAAATACAGGAATGAATATATTCATAAAAGCAATAATTTTTAAATATAGTTTGTTATTAAGTGTAGATAGTTCCACCAAAAATTAAAATAGTGCCATCATCAATGCACCCTTTTCAAACTTTTATGAGTTTCTTTCTTCTATGGAACCCTAAAGAAGATATTTTGAAGCTGGAAACCTGTAACCGTTGACTGTCATAGTATTTGTTTTTCTTACTATGGAAGTCGATGGTTGCAGGTTTTCAGCTTTTTACCAAATATTATCTGTAGTGTTCAACAGAGACAAAAAGTAATTCATACATTTTTAAACCACTTGAGGGAGTAAACAGTGAGTAAAATGTTCATTTATGGGTGAACTATCCCTTTAAGAGAATTTGATGAAAAATCGTTAATCTTTATTTACTTAATAATATATATCAAAGTCTTAAAGGGCACCTATTTTACCCCTTGTTTAAGCTTTAAGATACGTCTTTTGTGTCTCCAGAATGTATCTGTTAAGTTTCAGTTCAAAACAGCCATGAGATTTTATTATGCCTTAAAGAACATTAGAATTGTCTGCTCTGAACACTACGCAGCTGTTGCCTGTGCCTTTAACGCTAGTTCTCCCCACACACCGTGCCTGACAGAGTGTGCCTCAATCTCTGCTTCGACTGCGTCAGATAAACAGCACAGTGATAGACATGAAGGAAGCAGATCTCGCGTAACATTTGTGAGAAATACTACAGTAAGACCTTTCCCAATGATTATTTGATGTTCAAACCTTTCTGCAATGAGTCACACACAATGTTTTACAAAGCTCACACACAGAGACACACACACAGTGGACACACACACAAGGCGCATTTAACTTTGCACTGTTTTTGCACGGCAAATGTGACAGGATACATGTTAATATCGACTGCTGAATAGATATCTGTCATGTGGATGAATAAAATAAACCTGATTTAAGTAAATCGCTGTAATTCATTACAAACATGCACTGTTATACAAATGTTTTAAATTTGTAAAACTCACTCTTGATCATATTTGATGATGATTGATGATCACAGCGAGCTCAACAGATCTTTTAATCCCAGTTGCTTTGCGCACGTCCGATTATATGCGTTACTCCAGAGACATGTTAATACGCAGCTGTCAATCAAATCGGTGGGTGGGGAAACCGCACTCCTACATCACGTTGAGGTGGGCCTCAAAACGGGAGGAATTTTAACATCAGGAAATTTTTAAAAAGAGGCTTATCGTCTTTATATTACCCCAATATCACTGTGGACACAATATCGCACACAGGTCTGTCCAAACAGCTTCCAGAAGATGATTCATATCTTTATATCTATATTATTTTTCATAGGTGCCCTTTAATATCAGACATGTTTCTTAGGAGAATCAGTCATGTTTTGCATTCTAGAAGGCACAGATTAGCCAGATTTTTCTTTCCTACAGTAGCTTTTTGGGTCCGATCCAAAATCAATGTCGCAACTGTATGATAACTTTGGTATAACCAGACGTATAATGTCACTATCCTACAATAATTTCAGGATTTATTTAATACGTTTTTGGCGTTTCTAAGATACTCAGTGTCAAAACATATCCTATGCTGTTTAAGTACAGCAATTAGCCTGTATTATCACATAACTTGGCAACAAATGAGCTTCATTTAGTCATCTCGCTTGGCAGATCACACACGTGATCTTTAATAAAGATACATGCTGCCAGTTCAGTCAATTTACCAAGCTCTCATCATATAAATCATCTAGGCGTTATCTTGTGTGCAAAGTTCACACTATTGAAAATGGAAAAGCAAGCAATTCTTTCCAGCTGAGTGATGCTTATCCTTAACATCCATTTTTCGCATCTCTAAAAACTGTATGAGCATCACAGAAACAAGGTGTTTTGACAGTATCCTCAGTGCAAATGACGTTATTTTACTGTAAGGTTCACAGTACACCTGTGCCACAGAATAGTGTGATTTTACAACTTTATTTGCTTGTGCATATCTTATAACCTCCTATAGAACCCTGCTGTTAATAATTGCTTCATCTTATCGCCTGTAATGTCCCAGTCAAGCTGTAACTGATTGGAAAACTGCTCACTGTTTCTGATTTACCTGAAAGTCTCAGTACTAGACACTGATTCAACACCAACGGGAAACTTTTTAAGCTAAAAAAAAAAAAAAAAAAAAACAGAAGCAAACCACACTACAGTACCAGGAACTGTGGAGTCTGACATGACCTGCGATGATGAAACGGTATGTTAGTCATATTCTGGAAGTCCTCCGATCTTCACTAGTTCTTCTTGTGCTTTTGCTTGCTTATCAACGGGAGGCAAATGAGTTGACCACAGTAAGTTAGCATGACGTTTCCTCCTGAATTCATTAAGCAACTCCAAGATTAGGAATAAAACAAAAAAACAAAACAAAACATTCACTTCCTTTTACAATGTAACTCGATATGTCTTCTGGCCTTGAGGGATCATTAACCCAAGACGTGAATTCTTATCACTTATTGGCACACACAGGAGCTACTTGGTTTCGTCCTCCTTTTGGCAAACTCTTCACAGGACTTTCCAAGAGAACATCACCTCTGACCGGTGTGACATCGGCTATATAACTGTCTAAAACCTCTCTCTTTTTTTTAATCATGCCGGGCTCTGGAGGTCCAGTTGCAACGTTCTCTGTTTGGGACTATGTGGTGTTCGCTGGCTTGATTCTTGTTGCAGCAGGAATTGGTTTGTTTCAATCATTTCGTGGACGCAAGGAAGCCAGTAGCGATGAGTTTCTACTGGGAGGCCGTCAGATGACCGCGGTGCCTGTGGCTTTGTCCCTAACGGCTAGTTTTATGTCTGGTATCACCGTTATTGGCACCCCTGCCGAGGCGTACCTGTATGGCACACCATTCTGGCTCTTCTTCATCTCCTATGCCATCATGTCCACCATCAGCGCTGAGATCTTCGTGCCTTTGTTCTACCGGCTGAACATCACCAGCACATATGAGGTGAGAGGGTTTGCATGAGGACAGGGAACACAGATAGACTGAAAAGACTCGCCGTTTGTGCTTGATAAAGATCAATAAATGGAGTGAAATGAGGACAAGGGAGAGAGAGGGAAATGGAAATTAAAGGGACTAAAAAGATAGGATCAATGTCAGGATGTTTGGGGTAACACTGGGTTTTGATGGTTTCTCCAAAAGATGTCCTGCTGAATATTTTCGCAACAATCTAATAGTACTAATACTTTAATAAGAGTAAGCTGATGTGCAGCTACTTATAGTCAACAGAGTGTCAAAGTTAAAATTTAACACCAAGACAGTTTAAATAAAAACAAACCAAATTGCCTCTGACTCAGTACTGTATTTGATGTTTTATAGTTGAGAAGTGTTTTATTGTGTAATCCAAAGTGCAAAAGCTATTAGTTACTGTCCATATGAAAAGAAATTGAAGCATCAACCAAAAAACAAACAAAAACAAAAAAAACAGAAATTTTCTCCTTTGGATATTTTGTTGACTATTTAAACTTATTCTACGAACACTTACACAACAATCTACTAATACGGTAGTGGACATGTAGTCAAAGTTTCTTATAGTAAACAAAATAACTAGTTACTGTCAATAGATTTATCTTTTCTGGCATTGCACTATTGTTTTTGACATATTGATTGTGTTTTATTATATAGCACAGTGCAAAATCTATTAATGGTTAATGTCTGTGTGGAAATACCTAAAAGAAAAGTAAAATCAATTAGGATTAGGACAAGTTAGAGGTATTATAAATAATTAATCATTTCAACAACAGCAGATTTAATAGAATTATTAAAAAACTTATTCTACTAACTAAGCCTAACCTAATGGTCTGAAAATATTGTAATGAGAGGTACTTGTTATGCACAACAGTTACTCATATAGTTGACAGAATGTCTAAAGTGTAACTTAGTTACTGACAAACAGATTTAACACCTCTGGCATTGTACTGTTTGACGTTTAAGAGAGTTTTAAAGTAAAATCCAATGTCCAAAAGCCATTAAAGGGTTTTCTCTTGTGAATGTAGCACAGTTGATGCTAAAAAAAAGTTAGAATAGGAAGTGTATTTTAAAATAGTACTGATAGTTACTGGCACGCAATATTTACGAATAACCTAAAAAACATTGTCAGTGTAAACTTAGAAAAACAGCATGTAGTAATTGATCCACTTTGATCTTGTGTTAAATATAACTTTACAAGTGTGTCAAGTTATTCTACTAATCATATCAGTTTACTAATAGGGCAGACTCTAATAACTATTAGTTAAAATGTAGTCGAATAGTTACTTATATTCAAAGTTACCTTCTTACATTGTGCTGTATTTAGGGTTTTAATAGTGAGAAGTGTTTTATTACGTAATCTGAGATATTGATCAATAAATAATAATAAATAAATCGAAATAGAAAATGGTGTGTATTTCAATAAAAGTAGCGCTCAAGTGTTCGAATCACACATTATTCTTATGATTAACCATTAAAACAACATCAATGTTAATCTGAGAAAAAAACAGCATAATAGTGCATTGTACATGCGCGAGTTTTGTGTAATTATGTAAATTACAGTATATAAAGCAAATGTGTCGTTACGTTTGCTAAGCATAATAATAAATAAATTGAAATAGAAAATGGTGTGTATTTCAACATCAGTATTGGTGAAGTGTTCGAATCACACATTATTCTTATGATTAACCATTAAAACAACATCAATGTTAATCTGAGAAAAAAACAGCATAATAGTGCATTGGACATGCGTGAGTTTTGTTTAATTGTGTAAATTACAGTATATAAAGCAAATGTGTTGTTACGTTTGCTTCTAATAAGAATAAATAAATCGGAATAGAAAATGGTAGGTATTTCAACATCAGTATCGCTCGTGTCCGAATCACACATTATTCTTAGGATTAACCATTAAAACAACATCGATGTTAATCTCAGAAAAACAACATGTAATAGTTCATCGTATGCGTGAGTTTTGTGTAATTGTGTAAATTATATAAAGCAAATGTGTTGTTTTGTTTGCTAATAATTAATTGAATTGGTCACTTGTTTTTGCAGTACTTGGAAATGCGTTACAACAAGCTCATCCGAGTGATTGGAACCAGCATGTATATTATTCAAACCGTAAGTTGGCTTTTAGCTTCTTGCATGACTTTATACATAACCAAACATACAAATGATGAGTGATTGCGTCACAGAAAATCAACATCTGTTGCGTCTATGCATTTTGCAAGTCTTAAAAGTCACATAAGTGATGAATATATCGAACAATTTCCAGTGAAAGAGATTTTTGTCCAATCATCTAATGGGTTGTTATCTCTTATAGGCTTTATACACAGGCATGGTTATCTATGCACCTGCTCTAGCACTTAATCAGAGTAAGTATATAACTACGCCACATTTATTAATGTCAAAGAACACTGAGCAAAGCCTGACAGAAGAAATAGTTGAGTTTTTTTTTCCATGTCTTTTATTCTCAACAAGTAGATTAAAAATGACATTATTGTGGAATTTCTTTTTCAATTTAAAACAAATGTTTAGCATTTTCATTCATTCATTCATTTTCTTTTCGGCTTAGTCCCTTTATCAATCCGGGGTCGCCACAGCGGAATGAACCGCCAACTTATCCAGCATTTGTTTTACGCAGCGGATGCCCTTTCAGCCACAACCCATCTCTGGGAAACACATCCATACATTGTCATTCACACACATACACTACGGACAATTTAGCTTACCCAATTCACCTGTACCGCATGTCTTTGGACTGTGGGGGAAACCGGAGCACCCGGAGGAAACTCACGCAACCACGGGGAGAACATGCAAACTCCACACAGAAATGACAACTGGCCCAGCCGAGGCTCGAACCAGCGACCTTCTTGCTGTGAGGCGAACGTGCTAACCACTAGGCCACCGTGGCGCCCCGTTTAGCATTTTAATAATAAAAAATAAGTGATTTATTTTGGTGATAAAGTTTTTATGGCAACTCCTTTCCAGTCTTTAGTGTCACACAATTCTTCTGAAATCATTTTAATATTCTAATGTTTTTAACACTATGACAGTCTACGCTACCTGACAAAAGTCTTGTCATCGATGCCAATTGTAAGAGCAGCAAATAATAACTTGACTTCTTGTTAATCATATGGAAAAGTGTCAGAAGGTAGATTAATCTGATGAATCATCTGTTGAACTGCATCCCAATCATCACAAGTACCTCAGAAGTTCCATTGAAACCCGCATGGACTCAAGATTCTTACAGAAATTAGCCAAGTTTGGTGAAGAAAAATTGATGGTTTGGGGTTACATTCAGTATGGGGCGTGTGAGAGATCTGCAGAGTGGATGGCAACATCAACAGCCTGAGGCATCAAGACATTTGTGGTGCCTCTTACATTACAAACCACAGGAAAGGGTAATTTCTTCAGTAGGATAGCGCTCTTTCTCTCACTTCAGCCTCCACATTAAAGTTCCTGAATGCAAAGAAGATCAACGTGCTCCAGGATTGGCCAGACCAGTCAGCAGACATGAACATTATTGAGCATATCTGGGTTAAGATAAAGGAGGCGGCATTGAAGATGAATCCAAAGAATCTTGATGAACTCTGGGAGTCGTTCAAGAATGCAGATGACTTTATTAATAAGTTATTTGAGTCATTGCAGAGATGTATGGATGCAGTCCTCCAAGCTCATGGGAGTCATACACAAAATTAATTCTTTTTCCACTGCACCATGACATTATATTCTATACTGTACACTATTTCTGTTTAGTGAAAAGACTTTTGTCTAAACAAAGTCAGGCCTTACTGTCCTAATTAAATAATTAAAAATCAAGGCATGGTCATTTTTATTTTGTTAAAATAAGCGTAATCTAGAGGCGTTTCCTTTCATATAAGCCACTTCTGATACCAAATGATCAACTAGAAGTCAAGTTATTATTTGTTGTTGCTAAAACTTGGATAGGCAACAAGACTTTTGTGAGGTGGTTTATATTATTTTACAAGATATTGTGTGAGATATAAGTACATAGCTTAAAGTACAGTTCAAAGACTTGACTAGGTTAATTAAGCAAGTCATTGGACAATAGTGATTGTTCTGTAGCCAATTAAAGAAAATTATTATAAATAAATTTAGGAAAGTAAATATATATATATTAAAAAAACTATTCTGTGACATATCTATAATGTCATGTCTGATCAATTGAAAATGTCTTTACTGACCCATTTAAAAATATGACTATCACTACTTAGATTTGGGGGGAAACATCTACAAGCACATGTCTATAAAAAGTTGTTGTGTTGCAGTTACTGGTCTGGATCTGTGGGGAGTGTTAGTGGCAACGGGGGCTGTCTGCATCATCTACTGCACCCTGGTCAGTAACATCATTCACGTTAATTTCACTGAATTTTTGTGACTGCAAAAATATATCACGTGCACATTTTAATTTACATTTAAAAAAGAGGTTTCTTTTAGTGAAGAGTTCTGAAAAGCTCATGATAAGAGAAATATATAAATAACTATAAATTTCATCCTCATGATGTCTTATGTTTTTTTATGTATTTAAATGATCATGTGTAAAAAATGTTTTTGTTTGTCAATCAGCTGTGTCACCTGTGCAAATCAAAATTCCTAACAGATGAATAAACTAAACTGAACCTGAAATATCCTTTTGGGAAATGGAAAAATGTTCCATATATGCTAAGTGATCTGTTCCTTCACTGGCAATGGTAACCTTTTATTTTCTAGAACAAAAATGATAACTTTGGTTAAAGTTGGGTTCAAAATAAAGTCCAATGTTTTTACAGTAAAGATTTTTTGGGAAACTTTAAAAACTTTAATTCAAAAATACTGCAAAAATCAAGATAATTAATCCTTTTTTGCTAAATAAAATTTATATAATTAAGAAAATTCTGTTTAAACTTATGTTTCAGAATACTAATCTCACTTAAAATATGAAGTTTAGTGTATGTCAATGCTGCTATAATGGAGATTAATGACTCAATGCATGAAATAAAAATACTTTTATCTATTATTTACTAGCCTTAAAGGTCACGTGAAGTGCTTTGAACTGTGCAATTTTTTTGATGCTTGTAGCTCCTTCCCTTTTAAAAAAAAAACATTAACATTAGTGAGGCATTGAAGATGAATCCAAAGTATCGTGATGAACTCTGGGAGTCCTGCAAGAATGCTTTCTTTGTCATTCCGAATGACTTTATTAATAAGTTATTTGAGTCATTGCACAGATGTATGCAGTCATCCAAGCTCATGGGAGTCATACAGCCAATAGTGTTTTGTTTTATCTGCCTGTGAGAGTGGATGAGCTCAAGCGCATCAAACAAAAAGCAAATGAGAAGCGTCTTGAAGGGGGCGGGGCATGTCAGATACTAGAAAGCATTTGATTGGTTATGATTTGATGAGAAACTAGTATGAGGTATGACGTGAAGAAAACTTTTGATCCCTTTCGGTGGAAGTGACAAACTCCAAAATTTACGTTTATATAAATTTTATATCTCCTTAACGTAAATGTTGTCACTGTTTTGGGGCACACTAGCTTATTGTAAAAATGAATAATACTGATACTAACATCTATCATCTAAAAAAAACTCAATTTTCATTTCAAAAGACCTTTAAATATTAATAATTATGTATTGGCAAGGCAAGGCAAGGCAAGTTTATTTATATAGCACATTTCATACACAGTGGCAATTCAAAGTGCTTTACATAAACAGGAATAAAATTGAAGTATAAGAAAATAAAAACAAATAATAAAAAAACAGATAAAAACAGATTAAAATGAGTTAAGACAAGTTATAAAAGAAAGAAAAGAAACGAAAGACACAATAGTGCGATCTGTCGGACGTAGCACAGTGCTCATTCAGTAAAGGCACAGCTAAACAGATGTGTTTTCAGTCTTGATTTGAATGTGCCTAATGTTGGAGCACATCTGATCATTTCTGGAAGCTGATTCCAGCAGTGGGGGGCGTAATAGCTGAATGCAGATTCACCCTGCTTTGACTGAACTCTTGGAATTTCTAGTTTATGTGATCCTAAAGATCTGAGTGATCTATTAGGTTTATATTCAATGAGCATATCTGTAATGTATTGGGGTCCTAGGCCATTTAGTGATTTATAGACCAGTAGTAATACTTTAAAATCTATTCTGAATGTAACTGGGAGCCAGTGTAAAGACCTGAGGACAGGTGTGATGTGCTCTGATTTCCTGGTTCTGGTCAGAATCCTGGCCGCAGCGTTCTGGATGAGCTGCAACTGTCTGACTGTCTTTTTGGGAAGGCCAGTGAGGAGCCCATTACAGTAATCCACCCTGCTGCTGATAAAAGCATGAACGAGTTTCTCTAAGTCTTCACTGGAAACAAAGCATCTAATTCTTGCAATGTTTTTGAGATGATAGTATGCTGATTTAGTTACTGCTTTGACATGACTGTTGAAACTGAGATCTGACTCCAGAGTCACACCAAGATTCTTGACCTTATTTTTTGTTGTATGACCCTTAGAGCCAAGGTACGCATTCACCTTGAGAACCTCATCTTTGTTCCCAAATGTAATGACTTCAGTTTTCTCTTTATTTAACTGAAGGAAGTTTTGGCACATCCAATTGTTAATTTCATCAATGCATTGGCAGAGGGTGTCAAAGGGGCTGTAGTCATTAGGCAGTAAGGCTATGTAGATCTGAGTGTCATCAGCATAGCTGTGGTAGGAGATTTGGTTCTTTCTCATTATTTGGCTCAGAGGAAGCATATAAAGGTTGAACAGGAGAGGTGCCAGAATTGAGCCTTGTGGGACTCCACATGTCATGGGTGTCCACCTCGACCTATGGTCACCTATACTGACATAGTAACCTCTCCCTTCAAGGTACGATCCGAACCATTTGAGGACCGTCCCAGACAGCCCAACCCAGTTTTCCAGCCTATCCAGAAGTATGCTGTGATCGACAGTGTCGAATGCAGCACTGAGATCGAGCAATACCAGCACTGTTAGTTTGCCTGAATCTGTATTTAGGCGGATATCATTGATGATCTTTATAAGTGCGCTCTCTGTACTGTAATGTGCTCTGAAACCAGATTGAAAGTTGTCTAAACACCCCTTCAAGCTTAAGAACCTGTTAATCTGGTTAAAAACAACTTTTTCAATGATTTTGCCAATGAAAGGGAGATTTGAGATTGGCCTGTAGTTGCTCAGTAGGGTGTTATCCAGGTTGCTCTTTTTCAAGAGGGGTTTAACTACTGCAGTTTTAAGTGAGTTTGGAAAAATCCCTGAGAGAAGTGAAGCATTCACCACTTTCAGAAGGTCCATTTCTAGACAGTTAAACACAGTTTTGAAGAATGATGTGGGGAGCGTGTCAAGATCGCAGGTTGATGTTCTCATAATTTGCACAATCTCTTCTAAGATTTTACCATCAATTTCCATGAAATCAGACATAATGTCTGATTTCTGAAGTTGAGGTTGAGCTTGTCTGACGTCGACACAACTTGGCTGATTGGATGAGCTGATTGCCTTTCTGATATTATTGATCTTATCAGTAAAGAAATGAGCAAACTCATTACATTTGCTTTCAGAGAGTAGTTCACTAGGAATCCTACTAGGGGGGTTTGTGAGTCTCTCTACCGTTGCAAAGAGGGTGCGGGTGTGATCTATATTGCTGTTTATAAGGCTTGAAAAGAAAGTCTGCCTAGCAGTGTTTAGTTCCACATTAAAAGCATGAAGACTGTCTTTATAGATGTTGTAATGGACTACTAGTTTCGTCTTCCTCCACATGCGCTCAGCTTTTCTGCATTGTCTTTTCATCATCTTTACAGATGTTGACCTTGTCCAAGGTCCTTTCTGTCTGCCAGTTCTCTTCCTGACTTTAACAGGAGCAATGTCATCTATGACATTCTTAACTTTAGAGTTAAACAAATCAAGGAGAGAATGGACAGAGTCTGCAGATATGCTTGGTGTTAGTGATATGGCCTTCATAAACTGCTTACTAGTGTTCTCATTTATGCATCTCTTTCTGACAGAGACAGATCTGTCTTCAATGGCTGGAGTGATCGATACATTAAAGAAAATACAGAAATGATCAGATAGTGCCACATCCTTAACAACAGTCGATGAAATGTGTAAACCCTTAGTTATAAGTAGATCAAGAGTGTGTCCACGATTGTGTGTGGGTCCTTGAACATGCTGAGTCAGATCAAAAGTGTTAAAAACAGTCATAAGTTCTTTTGTAGCATTGACTTCTGGATTATCAACGTGAATATTAAAATCCCCAGCAATAGTAAAACAGTCAAATTCAGAGGTTACTATTGATAACAGCTCTGTAAAATCATCAATAAAAGCTGGAGAATATTTTGGAGGTCTGTAGATAATGATCAGTAAAATGCGTGGAGCACCCTTTAGTGCTATACTCAGATATTCAAAGGACAAATAATCACCAAATGACACTTGTTTACACTCATAAACATCTTTAAACAGGGCAGCGATGCCTCCACCTCTCCTATTAACTCTGCAAACACTCATATAATCAAAGTTTAAAGGAGCTGCTTCATTCAGGACTGCTGCGCTACAACTGTCATCGAGCCAAGTTTCATTTAAAAGCATAAAATCAAGGCAATTTGTGCTGATAAAATCATTGAGTAAAAGTGACTTATTATTAAGAGATCGGATGTTTAAAAGTGCTAACTTAACTGTTTTAGCTGTTTTCCCTACAGTAGTCTCAGATCTACATTTAATCGACACCAGATTTGAATGATTTGCTATACGGCTTGAAGAGGCCTTTGGTTTTCTGTCCCGTAATAAAACACATATCTGCGTAGAGAAAGCTACAGGCACACAGGGTTCCTGCTTGTTCTGTAAACATCTAATAAAGATACTGTTATCTAAGCAGGCACCCGACATACATCACCGACAGCTGTTGTGTTCACCAGCTGAAGATGGGGCGCTGTTTGAGCCCTGGCGGTGTGATCGTAGAGTTCTTCCAAGTGGGCTCAGAGGTGGTTGTGGAGCACGCCGCTTTTTGGGTGATAACTGGGGGCTTGCTGCAAAGGAGTGTGAAAGCTTAGTTCCAGCAAACACCAGCTCCTCCATCTTTTTAGAAAAGTCCAAGTGAGGCGAGCAAGGTGACAGTGAGAGCGTGTCTGGTGACAGGGGTGGCAGAGGTTGTGGGTCTGGAGATTCTGGCTGCTGAAATATATTTTCCTGGCTGTTTTCCTGTGGATCATTGTTGAACACTGAGACTTGCTGCTGTTCAGATGTATCACAGTCAGTCTGTGTTGGGCTCAGTGTGCAGGGCGCAGGCGGCAGTGTTTCTATCAACAGTGGTTGTTTTGGCTGCATGGCGTTATCACTGTCCTTGTGTAATGCATCAGCCCCAAGTCCACTCAGGAGCTGATTTGAAGTCCTGTGGTCATCCTGACATTTGCTAGGTGTGTGTGTGTCACTTGGGTTGAGTTCAGTGACACACACAGCCGATGGATGATGAAGGGAGAAATAGATATTGTCCTTTAGCACCTTTGCACCAAGTTTGTTTGGATGAAGGCCGTCTGATGTAAACAGTTGTCTTTGGTTCCAGAAGAGATTGAAGTTGTCAATGTAATTCAGTCCTTTCCTGTTGCATGTTTTCTGCAGCCACACATTTAGGCCAAGAAGTCGTGAAAACATATTTGTCCCTCTTGCAGGGAGTGGTCCACTGATGAACGGCTGAATTTTCAATCTTTCGACTGTTTCCAAGAGTTGACAGAAATCTTTCTTGAGCAGTTCTGACTGCTCCTTCCGAATATCATTCTTCCCCACATGGATGATAATCCGTTTCGCAGTCTTGTGCTTCTTCAGAATTTCTTCAAGTTCTTTGTTTACATCGGAGACCGTTGCATGAGGGAAGCAGTAAGTCATTGTAGCTTTGCTCCTGAAATTCCTGATTATTGAATCTCCTACCACTAGTGTTCTTATCTCAGGTGCGATCGGTGCAGAAAGCCGCTGTCTGGTCGGCCTTGAGCCTCTGCTCCGTGAAGAATTAGCTGCTGAGTCATGCGATCTCTGTCTGACTGCATTTGGAGATTCTTCACCCATATTACCCAAAACTTCATATCTGTTCTGAAGCTGTATTTGAGTCCGAGCTGTATTTGGGGTAGAGGACGCTAATGCAGCAGCGTATGATCTGACCCCGCGAGTACCCTTTGGTCTCGCACCTTGTTTATTCCATCGGTTATCAATCTCATTTTCAACAGTTTCACTCTGTTTTTCTGGGCTTAAAACAGTAGCTGGAGTAGATTTACGGGACTCACCGGCTGTATGCTGTGACGGTCCACAGTGAAGCGATCTTTTGTGATCCGGCAGTTCTGGTCGGGTCGCAAGTAACTTTGTTTCAAGAACAGCAATCTTTTGTAGAAGTCTGTGGCACTGACTACAGCAGAAAGATCCTGAATTTATCCGATCCAGAGGCATTTTCACAGCCGTGTTTTCCCGTCTCAAGAATGTAAGCAGCTGGTAGCGGGAGGATTGTTTAGACGATAATTCCCCTCTTGTTGGTAAAGTTGTATTCCAGAAAGTTTGTAGATTCAATGTTGATCTTCAAGCTGTGTTGTTTGAGCACTGTGCTGATAGGCTCAAGTTAAAATTAGAGTATAAAATATAAACGTAAGAGTGCAGAGAGCGGAGCAGTAGCGAAAGACGTCCGAACAGTAGCAAAGCAGGAAGCATCATTGGAACAGAAAGCTATAGACAAATTGATAACAAAAGAAAGTCTATATTGGATGTTTTCTTAAGATTAAACTTTAAAACCTAATGAAAACACCAATTTTTTTTTGCACAAATTGAAAAATAAAGTAAAATTAAATGAATAGTACGTTCTATTAATTTAATGTAATTAAAGTAAATATAGTCCATGTAAACTCAATGTCTTTTGGTGCTGTTTTTGTCCTTCTGGTGTTTATGGTGCGCACAAAGAATATCCTTCATCATTTATGAATGTGTGTGTTGGACCTGATTGTGCTGTTGTCATCAGGGAGGGCTAAAGGCAGTGATCTGGACAGACGTGTTTCAGATGATCATCATGTTGGGTGGTTTTGTGGCTGTCATCACTCGAGGGGCGGTTCTGCAGGGAGGACTGGGGAGGGTCTGGAATGACAGCTTCTATGGAGGACGCCTGGAGACATTCAGGTAAAGAAAAATGGTGTAAAAGCAGGTCAAATACAGTATATACAACCCTCTTGCAACATACATTTGAACCATTATAGTGTGTTTAGCATTTTGAGGAATGCACATAAAAATTCTAATAGCATAGATTTACGTAAGGAAACCAAAATTTGTATATTGCCTTAAAGAACTAGTTTACACAAAACTGAACATTCTGTCATCATTTATCATTCTCTAGTCAAACCTGTTTGAGTTTCTTTCTTCAAACAAGTAACCGCTGACATCGAGAGCATTTATTTTTCCTACTTTGAAAGTCAATGATTCCAATTTAGTTTACCCGATTCACCTATACCACATGTCTTTGGACTTGGGGGAAAACGGAGCACCCAGAGAAAACCCACGTGAACACAGGGAGAACATGCAGTCTTAACACATAAACGCCAGCTGAGGCTTGAACCAGTGACCTTTTTGCTGTGAGGCGATCATGCTACTCACTGCGCCACCATGACACCCTTAATTATTTTATGAAAAAATATATTTAAAATATCATATCTTTTTTTTAAACAAATACTTGATGTGATAAACCTTTTTTACTTTCTTTTTTTAATGTATGTTTACTTTTGTACTCCAAAAATACTTTTTAGAAATACTTATTAATAATGTTAGTGCTGGAAATTGTGTGTTAAAAAAAATGAAAATAAACTTAATTTACTTTAATAATTTTCATTTTTGTCTTCATGTTGATTAAATAAATAAGAATAGGTTTGTTTTAAATAATAATTTGTTTTAAATAAATATATAATATGTAATATGTTTTAAATAAATAATAATAATAAGTCCGTTTTAAATAATATGTTTATAAGTTTATAATAAAAATAAGTTTATAATAAAGTTTAACAAGTCAGATTTTTTTACCATTTATTTAAAAATACCCTAGTTTAAATTTGATATTTAATCATTATTTGTCTTAGATTTTGAAAAAATAAAATAAAAAACGATCACTCATAAATGAGAAGTTGCTATTGATTACAATATGGAAATTAGTTTTATTAATTTGTTTTAATTAATTATAGTGGGAATTTAAATTTATAAAACAGCGATTCTTTGTATCCAACCTGAAATGTGAAATTGAGGCTCCAAATGTTCACCATGATGCTACAGGGGAAAAAATGTTTCCCTAAAGAACCTTACAGTAAAAGATTTCTTAAAAGAATCATTTTTTCTTATGCTATGGTCACACTGGAGTTTGAGCTTGCGAAATTGCTGTCGTATGGCGCTGTAATAAAAATGGGAAGGGTTAAACAAGACAATTAGACATAAAAAAATAAGACTGATTGCTCCATATTTTGCATTTCTTTCCAGAAAGGTCATGCTTTGATCTTCGATTAGTCTCACATAATCACATGATTTTACAGGTCAGAGTTCACCAAACTTGAACTTTGTTGATTTATTTATTTATTATTATTATTATCATTATTATTATTATTATATTTATGATTATTATTATTATATTTATTATTATTATTATTAATTTTATTGAATGCTTGAAAAACATTAAGAACAAATCTCATCAAAAAAACAGCAATCCAGGGTTTTTCAGTCATTTAGTCCAAAGATGAGTGCCAAGTCCTTCATCAAAGTCCTTGTTCGTATTGCTTTTAAGATTGTTGATACTCAATAGACTCTAAGTACATTTTCATTTCAATTTTAAATTTAGAAAAAAAAGGTTTACACTTACAAAACTTGCTCTTGTGAATATGAAATTTGGCCAACAAAAAAATAAGGTTTATAAAAGTTTTTAAAAAGTATTATTTTCCTTTTTGCATTCATGGAAACCAAAGATAACATTCTTATATATAAATTCAAAATCTGATAAACTAGATTTTAAACTTGTCGTATTAGCTTGCGTTTCAGGTGTCTGCAGCATTTGCATGCATATGAATGGACGTCTATGGGGCAAAAAATGCAGTGTGACTGTGGCTTCAGTCTGAAGAACATTTCAATCATCTTAAGAAGTTTTTTCTACTTTAAAGCGATTCATTTTGCGTAATAGTAATTAATATAACTAGATAATTTAATAATATTTTTTAATAAAATATTAAAAATGATTTATGGAAGAAAAAAAAAGTAAAACATTCTTCAATATCAATAAAGAACCTAACTATAACCCTAACCAACCTGAAACAACGGACTGGAAGTAGATAAATTACAAACCATGTAGACATCCAGATGTACATTGTAACTCATACCTCTGAAATTCTCCTTCAGTTTTGACCCTGACCCTCTGAGGCGTCACAGCTTTTGGACAATCGTTGTGGGTGGCAGTTTGATGTGGGCATCCATGTACTCCATCAACCAATCACAAGTCCAGCGCTACATTTCCTGCCGGACAATGACGCATGCCAAACTGTGAGTATTTCCCTCAAAACATGATGTTAATCAACATTTCATCCTCCAACACCAATATTTTTCAAAAGTTTCCTAAGTGCTGTTTAACAGAGTAAGAACATTTTTCACTTAATTTCTTTTTTTTTCCTGGATAAAGTCTTTTTTGTTTTAGTTTTGCAGGGATAAAAACACATTTTCCACTTTTACTTTTTTCGATTTTCTACAGAACAAACTAATGTTGTCCGATGACTAGACTAATTCAGCCTTTAAAATGCACCTTAAATTGCAAAATAACTAATACAATGTATTGTGTCTTCATGGAAAAAGACAAAAAACTTGATTATTAAAAATGTTTTTTTTTTAAGTTGTTAAAAAAATTTTCTTCTATTAAACAGCACTTGTATATTATTGTTAAAAAAAAATCACCGAAAGGCTAAACATTTAGTCTTCATCTGTATATCTAATCATTTGTTTAAAAAATTGCCATGTACATGCTCGAGTTCTCACAGCATCTACATATCGCTGCTTTTCTTATGATTTGAGGTTTTTCTTTTGCCCTAAATCACTTTGAATAAAAGTGACTGCGTGCTAAAAGAATACACATAACAATAAATGCATTCCTGCACAGATCTCTGTATGTAAACATGGTAGGATTGTGGGTGACAGTGAGTTTGGCCATGATGTCTGGTCTCACCATGTACTCCATCTATAAGGACTGTGATCCTTTCACTAATAAAGACGTAGGAGCCACAGACCAGGTAAAACACGTCCCAGCACTCTCTTCATGTCTACTCAGTGTTTACAATAAATCTGAGCAAATGAAATGTTTGGCAGCTCCTTCCTTATTTGGTGATGGACATCCTCGCAGATTTCCCAGGACTGCCAGGCCTGTTC
This sequence comes from Danio albolineatus, assembly GCA_903798035.1. NCBI lineage: Eukaryota > Metazoa > Chordata > Actinopteri > Cypriniformes > Danionidae > Danio > Danio albolineatus. The sequence continues at coordinate 8,656,158 of CAIGQQ010031496.1, forward strand.
GTGGCTGCAGCTTACAGTGGGACATTAAGGTGAACACTATTAATAAAATATACATCTATGTAAATCCATCCTGAACATTTTGACACATACATCATCAACAACTGGAAAGATTAAACGTGTATACTGAGAGTTACCTCTAGCACAATTTTATTTGGTCAGCATATATTTTATCAATAATAACAATTATTATAATAAAAATGAATGTGATTTCATTTAGTTGCTTACAGTACATTAAAACGATAATGAATGTTACTTCTATATAAATAAAATGTATTTATTATTTATAATGATTTGTTAATAAATGCTCATACTATCTATTTACATATAATTTAGCTATATATAAACTTGTTTGTATTTCAGTATGTTTTAACTATTTAATTTCTGATTCAAAAATACATTTAAAAAATGAAAAGCAAATAAAAAAACATTTTAAATAAAAATAATTTAGCTTGGTTAAAACAATAACAGCAATATCCAAGCTGCAATGAGCTTACTTGCTATGCCTAATGTCTTTCCTTGCGTATGAACATATTTTTATTTGTAATTATAGTTTAATACATATACTAAATCTCATATATAAATTGTAAAAAATATTGTAAGTAACTGATATTATATTGGAAAGCCATGGTGGCGTAGTGGGTAGCACGTTCGCTTCACAGCAAGAAGGTCACTGGTTTGAGCCTCGGCTAGATATGCTCCGGTTTCCCCCACAAGTCCAAAGACATGTGCTATACATGTAGGTGAATTGGGTAAGCTTAATTGTCTGTAGTGTATGAGTGTGTATGGATGTTTCCCAGAGATGGGTTGCAGCTGGAAGGGCATCCGCTGTTTAAAACATATGCTGGATAAATTGGCGGTTCATTCCCTAGATTAATAAAGGGACTAAGCCGAAAAGAAAATGAATGAATGAATGAATGATATTATATTGGCGGCGCAGTGGTCGCCTAACAGCAAGAAGGTCACTGGTCGAGCCTTGGCTGGGTTAGTTGGCATATTTGTGAGGAGTTTGCATGTTGTCCCTGTGTTTATGTGGGTTTCCTCTGGGTGCTCCGGTTTCACCCACAAGTCCAAAGACATGCGCTATAGGTGAATTGGGTAAGCTGAATTGCCTGTAGTGTGTGTGAGTGGGAATGAAAGTGTATGGGTGTTTCCCAGTAATGGGTTACAGCTGAAAGGGCATCCGCTGCGTAAAACCTATGCTGGATAAATTGGCAGTTTATTCCGCTGTGGCGACCCCAGATTAATAAAGGGACTAAGCCGAAAATAAATGAATGAATGAAATAAGAATAGACTTCATAAATTTGGCCTGTTTTAAATAACAATACATTAATATTATTATAAGTTTATAACATTAATAATTTTATAATACATTAATAAGTTATTTTTTACCATTTATTTAAAAATACTCATGTTTAAATTTGATATTTATTTTATATTTCTCTTAGATTTTGAAAAAATTACATTTGTTCACTCATAAATGAAAAGTTGCTATTGATTACAATATTGAAATTTGTTTTGATTATTAAAAAAATTTAATTACAAAGTCAAACAGAGTCAAATTTCATAAAACAGCCATTGTTTGTTCCCACCTGAAATGTGAGGCTCTAAGAATTTTTACCATGATACTACAGGGAAAAAATGTTTCCCCAAAGAACCTTATTGTAAAAAATCATTCAAGAATCATTTCTTCTTATCCTATGGTCACACTAGACCCTAGTCATGCTGCGTAAAACATATGCTGCATGAGTTGGCGGTTCATTCCGCTGTGGCGACCCCAAATTAATAAAAGGTTTAAGGCGAAAAAGAAAATGAAGAAATGGCATTATATTAATTTTGATTTATTCCAACATTGAGCTACATTTACTTCAACACGATGAAAATACTAAAATATAATAGAATAAAAACTAAAATAGACATAAAATAACACTAAAAATAAAATCCCCATGTTTTATCTGACAAAAAAAGATGCTGGATGCTCTACCTGTGGCCTGTAACAAAATGTGAATTTTTCACTGTTAGATCTCTCACATGTTTGTTTTTGACAGCACGGTGTCGTCAAGTATCAATGCTCTTGTGGCTGTGACAGTGGAGGACTTCATGAAACCTGCATGGCCCTCCCTGACAGAAAGACAGCTGTCCTGGATCAACATGGGCATGAGTAAGTCCATATACACGAACATACGCATGCTTTACGCCAGTGTAAAGCAGTGGACAATGACATGCATTTGGAAGCCTACTGTATGCTGTACCTGTGTAATAGAAATGCTGCTTGTCTCTAGGTGTGTTCTATGGCGCTGTTTGCATTGGCATGGCTGGTGTGGCTTCCATGATGGGAAATATACTGCAGGTAATGCACAAAGCTGACAGTTTGATGTAAAAGCCGCTAGAGGATTTGTATAATCCTGACTTTCTTCACTGTATCTAAAGCTCCCTCTGCTGGTGAGAGACTGATGACACACTTTTAATCTCTTCCTCCACAGGCAGCTCTGTCCATATTTGGTATGATCAGCGGGCCTCTTCTAGGCCTATACATGCTGGGCATGTTCTTCCGCTGCGCAAACTCCATTGTAAGAAGCATCTTTACAAGTCAAATTAAAAATTGTACTGCTAATATTACCTCAATTAAATAGTGTTATTTAAATGTGTATTAGTATCTACTGAATAGATACTAGAAACTAAAAGCTACTGTATACTGATTTTCTACAGGGAGGTTTAGCTGGTTTGGTTTCTGGCTTGGCTATAACGCTGTGGGTGGGAATTGGAGCTCAGTTATATCCTCCTTTACCTGAGAAGACCCTCAGGCTTCCCTTGAGTGTGGAAGGATGTATTGCCCCAAACACAAGTGAAACCACCACTATGACACCATTCACCACAGTCCTACAAACCACAACTCAACAGTAAGTGTTGCCTTTTTTTTTTGGTTGCAAATATGCTATAATTAATTTTTTGGGGGGGATCTGTAAATTTTTTGATATTATTTATTTAATTATGCTTCCCATTGCTGCATTTACTTGATTTAAAAATACATGTGACATATTGGTAATAGGCGCCACGGTGGCGCGTGAGTAGCACGTTCGCCTCACAGCAAGAAGGTCGCTGGTTCGATCCCCGGTTGGGGCAGGTCCGGGTTGGGCCAGTTGGCATTTCTGTGTGGAGTTTGCATGTTCTCCCCGTGGTTGCGTGGGTTTCCTCCGGGTGCTCCGGTTTCCCCCACAGTCCAAAGACATGCGGTACAGGTGAATTGGGTAAGCTAAATTGTCCATAGTGTATGTGTGTGAATGAGAATGTATGAATGTGTTTCCCAGAGATGGGTTGTGGCTGGAAGGGCATCCATTTGTAGAGCATCCATTTGTAAAACAAATGCCGGATAAGTTGGCGGTTCATTCCGCTGTGGCGACCCGGGATTAATAAAGGGACTAAGCCGAAAAGAAAATGAATGAATGAACGATATTGGTAATATTGCTAAATATTATTAAAATAATATTATTATAATTAAATAATATTATTATATTAAAACAACTGTATTTAAAATATTTATTTAAAAATATTCTAAAATGTAATTTATTTTTGTGAGGCTAATCTGAATATTCAGCATCATTAATCCTCTTTTGTAACATGATCCATCAGAAATTATTCTAATATGCTGATTTTGATCTGAACAAAATTTTGGTAACATTACATTACAATGCTTTTCTCCCCATCTATCAATTAAATGCATATTTTTATAGAGAAACCTACTAACATCTTATATTTTCTCATTGTTTTGACTGGATCTATTCATATTTCAATTCAATTTAATTGATTAACAAGCACGTTAAAATCAATGCAAACTGTATTTTCTCATTCTATCCTTTAGGGCAAGGCCAGATTTGGCAGACAGCTGGTATTCTCTGTCGTATCTGTATTTCTCTCCTGTTGGCATAATTGTGACCATGATCACAGGACTAATAGTTAGTGCAATCTCGGGTAAGATGAGTGTGTCTCATTGTCTTGTTAGTGAGGCAAACATTCAAGCAACCTAAACATTGATTTTTGTGCTTTAGGTGGCTGTAAGCAGGAGAAAGTTCGACCTGAGCTCTTTATCAGCAAATCAGATCTCATTTGCTTCAGATGTAGAAAATCAGACTCAGAGGTGAGATTTATTAAGCGATTTAAAATATACTTTTTTTTTGTTTTTTTGATTAGCTCTATAATATTTATTTTCTGCAAAAGTTGGTGTCTTGGAGAGATTTTACATGAATCAGTTACATATGCTGATAATGTCATTGTTGAAATATTAGTAAAATTTCTCTTGATTTTCTTTTTTTCCTCTCCTTTTTAGGTGTCAGACCTAATCGAGACTAAGCCAAAAGACATTCAGGGAGTGGACAGTCCAGTTTTCTATGACAATGAAATTGTACTGAAAGAGAAAGACCACCAGGAGAAGATCACAAAGCTTTAAATGTAACATAAAACCATTTTGCATGTGCTGTAAATAGTAAATTATAACTGTTTTATAGATACATATGTACATATGCATGTTGAAATTGCTAAACGATGATAATGCACCTAATGCTTTGTTTAAGTCTCACAAGAGAAGCAATAAATGAATAGTGAATGTTTCAGATTTAGGCAAGTATTCTAAATTGTATTATAAGGGCTTGCAGAAATGACAAATTCTATGATTTTCATGATCAAGTAAGGAATAATTTGCACATCAATATTTTGTGATATGCTTTGTGTTAAATCTGTTTTGAAATAAAAATTGATAAATGACAGTATGTGTCAGTCTAATAAAGCAGCTCTTACATACAGTACATGAAGAAAAACACAGAACATGTGCATCAGTGTAATGTATATGCAAGTGTTAAAAATGACTGAACACCTGCCTCCTCGCTGCCGGAAAAGGCAGTGAGGCGTTCAGGCCCGGCCCCTTCTACCTGTTTGTTTGACGTGGAGCGAGTTGTTTTCTTTAGGGAGTGGAAAAAAACTCGAGCAGGTGGGGGGAGTGTAATAACTACTGCGAAGCACTTCCTGCTTTCACTACAACTGTTTGTTTCAGCTTACAGGTAAGTTCTTCTCTTGTTTTAACATGTTGATATTGTCTTTATATATATAAACTACAAGAATACAAACATGAAGATGCTGATAAATGAATATGAGAGATAAAAATGATAATAGAAAGAGGGCAAAAAGAGACAAGCAGAATTTGTTTTTAAAAAGATTCCTAACATGACTTGTTCACATACTGGATGTAAATTCACCAAAACTGTCTGCGAGAGCATGAGGCCACTTGAAGGAAATTCTGTGATGGTTGACATCAATAAAATGGGTCGTTCATGGTTGTTTGTTAGTCTATTCAAAACCATGTGGCTCTTTGTTGTCTTCAGTTTCATGTCAGCGCCATTTTAGTCATTATGAGTCATCTTCTTCTAAATACCTCTGAGTTCTTCTAAACACCTACAGTTTGTGCATTTTATTTTAATCTACATATTGTTCATTCGAGTATTGGGCACAGAAGTAATTATTATTTTGTACAAGAACATGTAAAGTTGAACTAATGAGTGATAAAATACAAAGGAAGTCATGCTGATGCATTTTACCAGAAATAAATGTGCTCTCGCAGATGGAGAGTTTGCAAACCGCCTAGCAGGAAACCACATGTCAACACCACATACAGATAAAACACAGCAAACTAGGCCATGAACTGTATGAAAGTAGCTACACTGACTTATGCTCTTGTTGTGTTTTTTTAAAAAGCAGACAGCAGTAGCAACAGTTATGGGTGTGTTTACTGTTCGACATTTGGCATGGGGCCTACTAATACTACTATCATTAGTCTTGAATAAAGTAACGGATGCACAACAGACCAGCGAGTCACTGAAGAATGCAACAACAGCTCCACCTCTGAATGTAACAGGAAACCAAACAGCAAACAATGCCTTAAATTCATCCAGCAATTCATTATACAGTGAGAATACAACGGCTCAAAACAGCTTGACAACCCAGGTGACCCCAGTTGTCACCACGAACAGTACTTCAGGAACCACCTTGAACAATTCAACAGTCACAGCATCAACAGAACAGCCAAATACAACAGAAAATACTCGGACAACCCAGTTGTTCACATCTTCAACAACCACCACCAGTTCAACATCAGTCACTTCTACAAACAGCACTCAAAGCAGCACTGAAAAGGCTACATCATCAAGCACTGAACCAGTGACCAAAACAACAGCGATAACTTACACAGTTCAAAACAGCACACATTCTAACATTGACTCTCAAGGTTGGTTTAAACTAAGATTAGCAATAAAAATGTAAAGCAAATAATGATGTTTACCCTCCCTAATTATTTCTGCTTTTACTTTTAAGCAGGTCTGAATCGTTCCGAGCAGTCTCTGACTATTTTCTTCAGCGTTCTCCTCGGTCTCATAGTTCTGGTTACTCTGGTCCACTTTGTGTACAAGTGCAGCAGGAGCAAAGAGAGAAGTGTCCAATATACTCATCGCCGTCTCCAAAATGATGATACAGGTAAAGAAAATCTTTTTAGAAACGGATTACATTCTGGGAAAATCAATAGAATTTTTAACACCATACCATCAGTCATGCTCGTTTAATCTAAAGTCTAGTTTTCAGGAATCAAAAAGATGTTCACTGAAAACTAAGTATGGTATTATTGTCTGTAATATTGCATTCACAGGTGAGCCATTTGGAGTGGCAGATGACACAATGGTCATTTCAGGAGGACTCTACGATGGCCCTCAGATTTACAATCCCACCATGACAGTGCAGAATGAAGAAGAATTCCAGACAGACGCATATGGATTTGCTTCCAGACCCACTCAGTTCCGCTTGGAGTTTCTGAGAGAAGATCAAGACAGAGAACTCGACCATGAGACCTCCACCTTTCAGACATTCCAAGCACAAGAGCCTTAAGATCTCAGCAACAAAACACTTTTATTAAAGAAAAACAAAAGAAAAAAAATCTTCTGAAAATTCTACTTTTACATGGAGCTTCAATTTCAAGAAAAGAATGGTTTATTTTCTGTTAAATTCCACTGTTAAATGACATTTTTTAAAACTCTTGAATTGATGAAATCACTGAACAACAACAAAAATGTAAATGCTAACAAACATTTTAACTGCAAGGTCAAATGCGATAGAACAGGCTATTTTAATAAACATTTATGGTACTGTATATTAAATGAAGATATTACGGTGAAATTGTTTACTTAAAGCTTAGAATAAATAATATAAATATTTCTGCTCATTCAGCAGAAGCTGTAATGTTTGACGCAAACTCTTTCAAGCAAAGATTTTGTCTGTTACTTTTTTCTTCTTCTTATCTGAACGGCTGACGGTGGTCCATCCAGCATCTCGCATTCGCTTTATCGCAGCCAGCTTCAGCGCTGTACCTGGAGACTTATTCATGAATGAACTCTGCACCTGCACCTGTACATCATTTTCACATGTTGACAGTTAAAAAAAGAATTATAAAAAGTCCAATTTTGACAAAGCTGTTTAAAAGTATATGTGTTTTTTGACCTTGTTAAACATGTCCAGGCTCTCTGTGTTTGGGTCTTTAGGCTGCATTGGTTTCTTTGATTTAACGGGTCTTGGAGAGAAACTCTGTACACCAGATATAGTGTATCAAGAAAGAGTAGCACAAGCCACACTCCTAAATGTCAATGTGTAGGTAAAGTACGAGTGTTAAAACTTACCAGTATATCATTGCTGTCTGAGGTGTCTGACTTTGGGTCCAGCTTCAGAATATTTTTCTTCCAAGACCCCATAATTGCAGGTGTGGGAGGTGTGCGAATACGGAATGACTGAAGCAGAAAATAGACTGGCTCATATAATCGCCTGAGATGAATAATGACTAGCGCAAACTGTTCAGGCTGCACCATACCTTTATTTGAGGCGTTGTTCCAGTTGCTTTGCTCCGGCTCCATAATGGGTTATGAAGGACTTCCTGCACTTCTCCCTTACATCAATAATAAAACAAAGAAACTGTTAGATGATAGATGTGAATAATAAGTACATACAAAATGATAATGGAATGAAACCTACAGGAGGAGTGCAAGATGCATTGCTTGTTGGAGATTCATTTTCTTCATCATTTAAAAGATCGTACACATTCCTCTTTGTGCGGTTAGCTTTAGGTGTTTTGGACATTTTGTTTCTTCCCTTCTTTGCTTTCTTGTCAGTCATCTAAAGCAAGATTTTCATATTCCACTGTTCTCTTTTAATTGCCATGTACACATTTGGTATTTCAACTGAAAGTTTGATACCTGCTGAAGTGTGTCTTTTTCATGAGGTAAAACTGTCTTCAAGACCACATTTTCAGCTTTTATCTCTTCAAGTTGTTGTCTCAGCTCATCATTCTCCACTTGCAAGTGGGACAGCTCCAGTTCCTAAATTTAGTGGTATTTTCAGCAGTTATTTTTTTCAATCCCTAAACTGTTAATTATACCAACTAAACAGACCAAGTCCTGTCATGCAGGCTTACATTAAGTGCTACAAAAAACAATGTAGATTTATGTATAACCAAAAAACTAAAAAAATTCATGAATTATTCTGATAATATTTATATTTAAAGCAAACATTGGGTTGCAAGATGTTAAGCCAAAAAAAGTTCAAATAAATACCAGCGATGCTTTGCTTGCATTGACTTCAGCTTCTTTCATTCGTTTTTCACTCAGCTCTGCATCTTTTTCTTCTAACATCTTGTCATACTCATGCTGGAAAAAAAAAATAATAATATCATGACAAATGTGTAAAAGCTAAATATTTTAGAACTTCAGTAAACATAAAGGAACTTGAAGGATGAAAAATACCTTGTGCCTCTCCATCAAAGCAACCATGTCTGATATCTTCTGCTGGCATTTGATTTCTGTCTCATCTTTATTCTTCAGTGCTTCTGTGGCTGTTTGCTTGACTTTCTGCACCTGTAAATAAAATATTTTACACCATTTAGGATCACTTCATGTTTCTTTTTTTTAGGTATTGCATTACATAAAAAAATTAAAAATAAACAAATGAAAAACACCTCAAGGTTAAGTTGTGCCTCTGATGTTGATTTCTCATTAAGGTCTGATCTTATTTTCTGAAGCTCCTCATTGTGATATTTTTTTACACGATCCAAATCTTCCTTCAATTCCTTCACCTACAAGAAAAAAAGTCAAATATTGTATAACAAGGTCATTAGAAATCTTTCTTACTGAATACCGTTTAAGCAAAATCAGTTGTGACCATGATTGAATTTAACATGATCCAATTACCAAAACAATAGTGAGTAAATGATATACCTCTTTCAGACATTCCTCGTGAGCTTTTGTTTTGGTCTCTAGTTTTGTTTTAAGATTTGTCAGCTAAACAAAAGATAATGAAATAATGATTTCAGAGCACAACAGTGTATATATGCAAAATAAAAGTATATGTTTTCTTTACTTTTGTGTCCAAAACTTTGATTTGCTTGTCTTTCATCACAAGTTCCTTCTTTGCACCTTTGCCCTGTTGGAATTATTAAACATGAATTGCTGTTAGATGATACACCCTACCAAACTTTAAGAATTTAAGTGTACAATAGTGTGAACATACACTCTCTCTCAACTGCTCCTGAACATTTCTACTCTCCTCATCTTGCCCCGTGATTTTTGCTGATAAAATATCTACCTGCTCTCTGAAATATGAAAATTTTACATAGTAGAAAACAAAACTACAAATAAAACCAAATCATCAATGCCGCAAAAAAGTCTCTTTCTAATCTTACTGAAGCTGTTGTTTTTCTCTCTCAAGTTTCTCTACTTCAGTCTTCTCTCTTTCTGCAATTGCATTGCTTTCCTGTAAATAAACAAAAACATAGTATAAGGTCAAACAGGTCACATTTCATATTTACAGTACTTAGTCATATATTTTACAAACCATTAGTTGAGACTGAAGGACTTTCTTTTCTAATGCACCGCTCTCTGCCTGCTTTTGAATGGTGTCTTTCTGTAACTGCAGGTCATTAAGCTTCAGTTTCAGCTCCTTATTTTTATCCCTTGAAGATGGGAAAACAAGTTCAATAACACTGAAGTGATTTCACCAATTCTTTAGCATTAGAAACCGTAACCTGCATTTCAATTTCATCTCATATTTTTTTAACCTGTTTCCACAAACTTTCTAGCAAAACAATTATCTGCAAACATATCTTGGTACTAAAAACTAGAGTACACTGCTTGTATAGCGACCTACATGCAGACTGTTGTTGTACAGTATAATAAACAGTGAGCATTACATATGCGACACATACAATTGTTGATAATAATATAAAAAATTCTGTTCCAGATTTAAATAAAAAACTAAACAATTACTGTATATAAAACCATGTTACACTTACTTCTCTTGTTTTATGTCTCTCTCCAATTTCTCTACCTTTTTTGACGATTTACAACAGCTCTCCAAAGCTCCTGACAAATGTTCCTCCGTCTCTTTCAATTTAACCTAGAGTGAGTAAAACATGCAATTTGTTTGACCACACTTATCCATATCCTTTAATTTAAATTAATATATATCCTGTGTAATACTGTAAAAACTTAAAACCCAATGTGTCTCAAATGCACAAACACACACAAAAAAACTCTTTACCTCTTTCAAGCTGACTTGTTCTAGAAGGTTTTCATTTTCACATCTAACTTTGGTCAGGGTCTCCTGCACATTTTTATTTTCTGCTGTGATGTTCTCTATTGTGTCCTGAGGGAGTTGAATGTTAGTTATAAACCACATGTTGCACTTTTTTAAACATTTTACAAACATTGATGAAAGCTTAAAGAGCTTCTCACCTTCAAATCACTGGCCTCACTTTGTTTTTCTTCAAGTGAGGAAATCAGTTTGAGCATCTGAGCCTTGCTAGTCTGCAATTCCTCCTTTATGGACCAGAAAGAGTTCGACTTCTCATCCTGTTACAAAAATATTAGCTATGGTTTCATCCAAAAATGTGAATTAAAAATTGTGCATTTGAATATCGCATAAAAGATGTGCAAATAAAGCAGCGTTTCTATCCAAAGAGCCAGAAAACAAAATCGTCACTTCCCGATTAATTGGTGTCAAATATCAACAATAAAAATGGAATTTGCTGCAGCAGGAGAAGCTGAGTCAATCTTTTCTTCATTTAATAAATTACCTGCGCCTCAGAAGACAAATGCTGACATGCAATAAACGCACAGTGGCGCTTGAAGGTGTCAGACGCGGAGCACAGATGCTCGACAGTTTTGGAGGTAATTAATAATATAATAACACTAATACTGGAATGGTTAAGGCATTTTAAAAGGACCAAAACAATATTTCCCATGTTTTACAATGTGCTCAGTCTGCTGGCTTGTCCATTCAAACACATTTTTACCATCACATGATCTTTTATAATGCGCATATTGGAATTTGTTCAGTAAAAGTGTTTCCATCACAGTTTATGTGCATTTTTCGAATAAAAAGTTTCTTACTCTGTTATGCGCATGTTTTTTATGCACATTTTCAAAATTTATGTACATCTTACCATCTCCATCAACCGTTTTTTTTATGCACATATCCAAAATGCGCATAAAAATAGTTGGATGGAAATGTAGCTATTGTGTTTCATAAATGCATAAAGCAAATAATGTAAATGCTTAAACAGCTGGAAATATATACCAGGTCTTTTCTGAGTATCTGTATTTGCTTGCAGTGGTCTACATTCTGGCTCTTGGTAACTTCTGATTGGAGAAACAGTAAAAACAGTGATGTTAGAATAGTATAAAGCAGCAGCTGTGTTATTTTTTTTAACACACACAGTTTTAACACACCTATCTCTGCATTTTTTTCACTGAGATCATTCACCACTGAGCTTAGTTTTGTCTCAAGGTCTTGTGCCCTAAGAAAACAAAGGAATGTTGAATTATTTAAAGTCTTAAATATTGCATTTCATGTTTACTTGTGCTATGGGCTTGAGCTGGATTTACAAAACATGCTAGCACTTGTCCTGATATGCTCTCTTTAACATACCTCTGTAACTCAGATGTTAGTGAGGATTGCAAAGAATTCAATGTCAGCTGCATATCTGCAAGTTGGTTTGTCCGTTGCTCTTTGATGTCGTTCAGCTCCTCTATTTCTGTGTCTTTCTTTTGAAGAAGTTTCTCATAGTTCTCCATGGTTTGCTCAAGTTTGTAAGTTAAGGCTCTCTGGTTTTCCTTTGAAAGGTGACACAGTATGTAGCTTTGAAAGTTTTCACTAGTAAGTTTGAATAGTAATTTTTTTTTACAACAACAAACCTCCAGTTCACATTTGAGTTGCTGTATCGCATTGAGCTTCTCTTCAAGTGCTTCTCGGTCCTGTGTAGCACTGTGAAGCAATTCCTGGTGTTTCCCTATAAACAACATAAATAGTCTTAAATGACTTGTTGAAAAATCAAGTAAGTATTGATAAAAATGTTTCGTGGATTAATACTTGAAGACTCTTCTAGCAGATTGCAGATGTGCTGTGCCTCCTGATGTTTGAGGGAAACATCTTTGAAATCATTCTCTTTTTCTTGAAGTTTTTCTTGAAGAATGGCAACCTAAAAAAAAAAATCAAAGTTGCAGAACACAAAAAATGAATGTTTTTAGTCACAAGAAGGACACATACATGCGAATGTTACTGAATGTAACAGTATTCAAACTCATGATTATTCAGGCAAATACTGCCCCCTTCAGGATGAATGAAAGATACTCACCTCCTCCTCCTTGAAATGGCATTCACTCTCAAGCTGCACTTTAAGATCTTCAAATTGCGCAAGGCATTCTCTTACTGCAGGATATGGTTTCATGTTAAAATGTTAAAATACTTAATTACGTTGTTGCAAATACAGTGCATTCTTAAAAACAAATTAATAATAATATAAAAGCACATTTCAACATATCCTGCTGATCTGCTTCTGCCTGCTTCCGAAGACTTTCAAATGCTGCCACCATCCTCTGCAAATGAACAAATTACAGTGTCAGGATAATAAATAAAAAATGTATATAATATATAAAATAAGAAGTCGTTGCGCTGGCGCAGTAGGTGGCACAATCACCTCATAGCAAGGTCGTTGGTTCGAGCTTTTGCTGGGTCAGTTGGAATCTTCAGTTGGCATGTTCTCCTCGTTTAGCCGTGGGTTTCCTCCAGGTTCATTCATTCATTTTCTTTTCAGCTTAGTCCCTTTATTAATCTGGGGTCGCCACAGCGGAATGAACCGCCAACTTATCCAGCATATGTTTTACGCAGCGAATGTCCTTCCAGCTGCAACCCATCAGTGGGAAACATCCATACACACTCATTCACACACATACACTATGGACAATTTAGCTTACCCAATTCACCTATACCACGTGTCTTTGGAAACCAGAGCACCCAGAGGAAACCCACGTGAACACGGGGAGAACATGCAACTCCACACAGAAATGTGAACCTAGCCGAGGTTCAAACCAGTGACCTTGCTGTGAGGCGATCGTGCTACTCACTGCGCCACCGTGACGCCCTATGAATGAATATAAAATAACAAAAATAAAAATTATAAAGCTACCTGAACATTCTCACTGATCTGCATGAACAGATCATGAGTTTCTTCTCGTTCAGCTTCAACTATTAAGATAAAGTGAAAACATATTTCTGTTCACTAATAATTGGCAGTGAATTAGTAACTTGCTATTGTGCTTATAATATTCTCTCTCACACTTACAAAAATTCATTTTCTCGGCAGATCTCTCAAATGTGTCCTTTAGTATGTTACACAAATTTCTGGTTGCATTAGTTCTGCACAATAAAAATAATAATGACAAAAACACAATAATATACAAAATGTAATTACTGCTAACATAGATTTTAACAGTGATGTACATACTTATTTCTAAGGTCTTCGTTCTCATTGAGTTGATCCTCTAATTTAATGCTCAGACTTTCATTTGCGAACTGCAATGGACATACATAAATTCAAAATTATGTCTTCAGAAAAGCAGGCAAAAACAAATGTACAATGTAATATACTTGTAGATACAAAAAAATGTAAGAAGATGTACCTGGAGCTCTTGAATAGCCTTGCGCTGGGTCTCTATGGTTTTTCTGTTCTCCTGAAGTTTTCTATCTTTTTGTGAAATATCTGAATCGGTTCTGAACTTCCACAGTTTGATTTTCTCAGCTTCATCGAGCAGTTTGGAGTACAGCTGGCTAGATCTCAAAGACGTCTACAATGCAACAACAACAAAAGCTCTTTGCTTATTACAGTACTTTTATTTATATTATGCAATGAATTCATAACACAGGCCTTAAACCATTGTCAAACTTAAAATAAACATATAATGAATCTTTTAAGCAATACACTTCAAAATGAAAATAAATGAGCATTAAATCAGACCTCTTCCTTTTCCATTGGCAAGACTGCAGCCTTCTTCATACCCTCTTTAAGAATAAAGTAATCAGATTAATGTACTTCCCATGTTGCTTTTAAGAATGACATTCACATAAAGCCACATATTCATTACAAAACACCTCTTAATTTTTTTAAGTCTTACCAGCTCTTGGTGACTTCGTAGGGAGAACCATTTTGGATGGAAAGGGCAGGCTCGTCTCCATTTCTGAACACTTACTATAACTCTACAAAAAAATACTGGCATCATCCAACAATTAAACGCTCACACAGTGGTTTTAGCAGCCAGAGGTCAAATAGCAACATTGTTTCACAAACAAAGAAGTTGGCAAACCTGATTTGAGGCAGAAAAAGGCGATTTTTCTTCAAACAAGCCTGTTTCCTGAGGCTTCACTGCAGACACTTGATGTAAATGAGCTCTTGAGGGCACCAACAGTTTGAAGTTGAATGCTTTTTGCATGCTGTGGAGTCAAACGAAATAGATCACTTCAAAAACCCTCAGAACTATACACCGAAATGCTTTAGTGTTGAGGTTTTCCCCTTTGACACGCTAGCAGAATGAGAAACGTCGAGTCGATGCGATTGAGGAAATTCGGCTGATAAGAAGGTTAAATGACTGCCAAAATGACCTATTTGTTACTGTTGTTCAATTATGAGTCACGTTTATGTACTGAAATATGTTTTTAGAAACAGGTTTTACCTTTAAACAATTCACCAGCGCCTCTCGACGGACTTTACGATGAATACAACTCTGCTGACCACCAACGGTTTTTAACTGACCTCTGTTTGAAACGCGTGACGTCGAATTAATTGATTCAGCTGTCGCGCAAAAAAGGAATCATATCATTTTCAACAGGTCGTCTAAATTTGGAAACATTGAGTGGTAGAAAGAATGGTCACAAACAAATATATATAATTGTAATCAGTAATAAAGCAAGACAGGTGAAATCTTTGAAAATTGACACAATTTATCCTGTTAAAGATCCATTTTAACGGTTTGAAGTGGATAAGAGAAAACTCTTCCGATTTTTGTGGTATTGTTAAAGAATCTGTAACTCCTCGTTTGTTTTTTCAATATGTATATTCAAGATTATTTTGGGGGGTGCCACGGTGGCGTAGTGAGTAGCACGTTCGCCTCACAGCAAGAAGGTCGCTGGTTCGATCCCCGGCTGGGCCAGTTGTCATTTCTGTGTGGAGTTTGCATGTTCTCCCCGTGGTTGCGTGGGTTTCCTCCGGGTGCTCCGGTTTCCCCCACAGTCCAAAGATATGCGGTACAGGTGAATTAGGTAAGCTAAATTGTCCATAGTGTATGTATGTGTGTGTGAATGAGAATGTATGGATGTGTTTCCCAGAGATGGGTTGTGGCTGGAAGGGCATCCGCTGCGTAAAACAAATGCTGGATAAGTTGGTGGTTCATTCCGCTGTGGCGACCCCGGATTAATAAAGGGACTAAGCCGAAAAGAAAATGAATGAATGAAAGATTATTTTGGATTGATGTTTCTAATTTTACTTTTGAGGACATCTGGTACACTAATACACATTAGATTATATGATGTCATATTTGCTTTACTAGATGGAACTGAATCAAAAAGTACAACCTATTTTCTTATACAGCTAATAATATTACTTGGAAAATACCATATGCATGTCAAGAAATGGGCCAAAGCTAAGCCAAATTGTAAACATTTTATACAGATTATATGGTTCTACACTGTGTAACATTGGAAACAGAAAAGCTTAAAAAAAAAAGAAAAAGAAAAAAAGCATGAAGCATTATATTAATTTGATTACATAAATGTTTTATTATTATTATTATTCATTCATTCATTTTCTTTTCGGCTTAGTCCCTTTATTAATCTGGGGTTGCCACAGCGCCATGAACCGCCAACTTATCCAGCGTTACGCAGCGGATGCCCTTCCAGCTGCAACCCATCTATGGGAAACATCCATATACACACTATGGACAATTTAGCCAACCAAATTCACCTTTAGCGCATGTCTTTGGACTTGTGGGGGAAACCGGAGCACCCAGAGGAAACCCACGCAACCACGGGGAGAACATGCAAACTCCACACAGAGTTGCCAATTGACCCAGCCGAGGCTCGAACCAGCAACCTTCTTGCTGTAAGGCTATCGTGCTACCCACTGGGCCACCGTGGCGCCCATTATTATTATTATTACTATTATTATTATTATTATTTTCTTACCTATTTATTTTACCCCTTGAATCTGTTTATACTTTGGTTGTACAGCTAATATAATTTCTCCAATTTATATTGTTTTAATTGTTCAAAACTTTTGTGAGATGTATAGTCTTGTACTTAACTTGTACATATTTACAAAACAACAAACACATTTATTATTATTATTAAAAAAAAAAAAAAAACAGCTGTCGCGCAACTCACAATTGAAATGTGCACTTCTCCCAAATCAGTCAAAACTTAAAGTACTACAAAAAGTAATAATTACCCTACAGTTTGTTATAAAGAATCATAATCACAACATATTGTCCCCCTTGCTGGCATGCCACAAAAGTTTGATGATAAAAGCATCATTTTAATTTCCCTGTTTATGTGGATCCACATGGAGTTCCGAGTAGGCTTTTTTTTCCCTTGTAAATTAAGATCACACTTCTTACGTACAAATATGTGGTTTGGTTCATAATTACAGTGTATAGCCTTCTTTTTCATTATTTAGGCTACATAAAATGATAATAAGATAATAATGATGATAATAATTGTGGAACCAACATCACTACTTGCAATCCCCTTTTTACACACACATACACTTATTTAACAACACACTTTACATGCCAATTTGCACATAACAGCTGCACATATAATTTGTATACAGTAATATAAGTTGTATATAGTAATATACCTGTACATACACTTGTCAATTTGTATATTTGCATTTAACACTTACTTCTATTTTTAAAATATATTTATTATCTGTTTTTTGTCCTGTCTCTGTAATTCTGTTGCACTGTAGAAGCTCTGTCACGAAAACAAATTCCTCGAATGTGTGAACATACACTGAAATATGATCATATGGCAGCTTAAAATGTGGAATGTAAAAGCAAAATATACAAGACAGACTAAAATATTGTCAATAGATTAATTATTAATGAACTAAAACTATAAGTACTCTGTAATAGCTATGTAATATTAAATATGAATGAAATAACTGTGTTGCACAAGGGTCCAAAAGTAATGCAAACTTTGAAAGAAAAAATGTCTACACTCTTAGAAATAAAGGTAAAGGGGCAGTACCTTTTCAAAAGATATATACAGAGTCCACAGATGGTACCTCAAATGTGCTTTTAGTGGCCAAATGTACCTGAAAAGTACCTTTGAGGTACCATTATAGACCCTTCAGATACAAATATGTATCTTTTGAAAAGGTACTGCCCAGTGACAGCTCCTGTATGTTTATTTCTGAGAGTGTAGTGGTATAGATAGCCTACGTGGATGTTAATAGTTTATTTCTATTTATTGCATTTTTAGAAATCTAATGTGTATTTGTTCATATTTCTGAAAGATGCATCTATCAAAGTGTTACAGCTTCAATATTAATTTTACATTTTGAGTATAGAACTTTACCAAAGAATTAAAATTACTGCAGGCTCAATGGGACACTATAGAGTTCACACTTTAAAAAAAATGAAGCAATTCTTTATACAAGGAGATTTTTTTGAACCATTTGCAATCAATAATCAAATGATATTTATTTAAACGGGCTCTGACAGATAATTATTTGCAATTTCAAGAACAATTTACCATAAGACTATAAACAAATATGTTTAAACAGCATTTACAGTGTTTTAAACACTGTTTTAAACAATCTGTCATTATAACATTTATAGACTTCATATATTCATGAAGGACAAGAATAAACAAAATCATTGATAATCCATGTGTGTACAGACAAAATCGCACACTAAAATTGAATCAGACTGTTAGACATATATGTTTGTTATGCATTTATTATTTTATTGCTTTGAAAACCCATATTGAATGTCACCCCCCCATGCTAAGTTACATATTTAATTACAGACAGAAACCGTGTGCATATCAACCACTTTCTAACTTCTCAGATGTCTTATTTGTCAAAAAAGTGATAATATCCTTATATAATATAATTCAATCTATCTCAGTGTACACAAAATGCCTCAAAATAGATATACCACAGTTCATTTCCTACAGTAATGGCATACAATATGTTGTGAACTAAAAATAAAATATCAAGTGCATAGCCATGTGCCTACGCAAGGCGCTGAAATGTTTGCATCACTGTCTCAGTAACCTGAATAGTCCAAGATGGAGGCCTGTAATCGGATCCACCATGTGCCAGTGTGCCGAAATGTAAGGATGATCAGGAATAACGGACAGTGTCACACAGCATCCTCTGCAGTAGTGTCTTCAGCTGCTTTCAATGCCTCTACAACCTCCTTTCCAGATTCATCCTGCTGATTGGCTTTCTTGGACTCCTCTTTCGCTTCCCTTTCCAGTAGTTTGTAATTGATGCCCATTCCGACAAACAAAAACAAGCTGCCGATCAGCAGGACAATTCCACAGCTCATGTAAGTGTACTTGTAGTCATGGTAGATGTCATTGAACTTTCCTGTGAGGGTAGAAAATTGATAATAAAAATACATTACACATGATCAGTTTTTTATAATTAAAAGAAAGTTATTTAAACTTATGTCACAAAAATCTTTAAAAGCTTATAATAAATCATGTCTTATTTGTTCCTTATTAAATGCATGTTGGGTTTGTATGGTTCATTGATGAATGAGTTGATAAATGTTTTTATCAAACTTAATTCATTCAATCATTCATTTTCTTTTCGGCTTACTTCTTTTATTAATCCAGGGCCGCCACAGCGGAATGAACTGCCAACTTATTCAGCATTTGTTTTACACAGCGGATGCCCTTCCAGCCGCAACCCTTGACTGGGAAACAACCACACATTCTCATTCACACACACATACACTATGGACAATTCAGCTTACCCAATTCACCTGTACTGCATGTCTTTGGACTTGTGGGGGAAACCGGAGCACCCGGAGGAAACCCACACAAACACGGGGAGAACATGCAAACTCCACACAGAAATGCCAACTGGCTCGAACCAGCGACCTTCTTTTTGTGAGGCGACAGCACTACCTACTGCGCCAACGTGTCGCCCAAACTTAATAATAATAATAATTCCTTACATTTATATAGCGCTTTTCTGGACACTCAAAGCACTTTACACATTTTTGGAGGGAATCTGCTCATCCACAATCAGTGTGCAGCATTCACCTAGATGATGTGACGGCAGCCATATTGCGCCAGATCTCACAACCACACCAGCTCCACCAACCATTGGTGAAGAGGAGACAGAGTGATGAAGCAAATTATGATACAGGGTGGGGGATGGTTAGGGGTCATGCTAGACAGAGGCCAGGGGGCAAATTTGGCCAAAAGACGGCGCTCACTGAGCAGGATAGAGTGCTCATCAATATATTGGGGCGTTAGAATCCACACAGACTGCAGGTTGAGTGCCCCCTCCCTGCTAGTGTCACTAACACCACTTCCGGCAGCAACCTACTGTAGCTTTCCCATGTGGTCTCCCATCCTAAACAGGCAAAGCCCTGCTTAGCATCAGTGGGCGACCATGTGAAAGTTGTAGAGAGCTAACTGCCAGTGCTCACTTGTAAATAAATATTAATTAAATATGTAAATGAATATTTTACGTAAAAAGTGTGAATGCAAAAAAGGAAAAGGTCAAATACTTTTAGTTGACAGTTTTTTTGGGTTGGGTCGGTTATGCTGATTTCTTATTAAAAAACTGTTGATGCAGATGATTCTAGGCCCTTTCTATACACATCCGTGCAATGCATGCGGAAAGTGTTTTCTTAGTTTAAAAATTAATAAATGATAATAGATAGACATTTCTTTGCTTTTTGGAAAATCAGTATTTTAGGTTAAAATTAATTACAATTCAAAAGGGAGAATCAGTTTCTTAGGACAAAAATGCTAGTCGATGCAGGCCTTTCTTTGGACTTTTGTAATAAACATTAGGATGTTGGTTTAAAATTTAGCCCAATTCCTCTTAAAAAACAGTCGATGTAGATGCTTCTAGGCTTTTTCTATAAACATCACGATTTTAAGGTAAAAATCATATCAGAATGTTTTAGAATTTATAATCTGAAACATACTGTCCCCAACATTACTAAAATTTTTGACTTATACCAATAAACAGGGCGACACGGTGGCACAGTAGGTAGTGCTGTTGCCTCACAGCAAGAAGGTCGCTGGTTCGAGCCTCGGCTGGGTCAGTTGGCATTTCTGTGTGGAGTTTGCATGTTCTCTCTGTGTTCACGTGGGTTTCCTCCAGGTGCTCCGGTTTCCTCCACAGTCCAAAGATATGCGGTAAAGGTAAATTGGGTAAGCTAAATTGTCCGTAGTGTATGTGTGTGAATGAGAATGTATGGATGTTTCCCAGATATGGGTTGTGGCTGGAAGGGCATCCGCTGCATAAAACAAATGCTGGATAAGTTGGCGGTTTATTCTGCTGTGGTGACCCCAGATTAATAAAGGGACTAAGCCGAAAAGAAAATGAAACGAACCAATAAACAATTACAGATTACTGATAACCGATTACTGATAACCGATGACCAATTACTGACACTTATTTAGATTTGGAGGTCTTTCAATAACTTATACAAAATTATGTATATATTTTTATTATTTTGCATGATTCCAAAAACAAAAGGCAAAATTTTAAAAACTCAAGAAAAGTTTGAACTGATCTCTGAACTTTATTAATAAACTAATCCTTTCTCTGGCATACTTTCCTTTATATAAATATAATCTACTTCATGGCAGAATTTATTATCATGTGACTCATAAAAGGTTTAAAAATTAATAGATTATTCAATTAAATTATACATATATATCTTTTTTTTTTAAATCAGGATTTTAGATTAAATATATTTTTAGAATGCATGAGGGGTATTTATTCTTAGCCCATTTAGGAAATTAATAATCATTTCCTGAAAACCAAAACATTTTTAGTTGACAGATGTTTCTGTGAACTTTTGTAATTTTATGTTACTAATTATTTATTTATTTAAGAAATGACCTTGTACAATTAACCAATTCTAAATGAGCAATGTTTATAAATGTGCATCGATAGTGAAATAACCCATTTTGCTCATTTGTTAATATACAATGATGAAACAATTTCCTGAACAATAATTTATTTTTGGTATTTTTTTTGGAAAAATTGATTTAGTCTTCATAATTGATGTAATTTTGTCATTTACAGGAGGGTTGTGGTTTTCTATTGGCAGATATCCTGTGATTGACAGCTTGTCCAGCCCTCACACCAGTAAACATGTTATTTGTTTGGAGATAAAGATGGAGGGGAAGACATTAACAATCCATAAAGATCAGAAGTGCAATTTTGATTCTGATTTCATGTTGCCTTCAAAACAGATGCACACCGACACTACACTTACCTAGTAAAGGAGGCCCCAGTAAAACAGGTCCACATTCTACGATCGTCACCAGTCCGACAGCACTGGAGAACCGCTGAGCCCCAACAAGATCCATAAGGGTCTCAAACAGCACCGAGCTCAACCAGCCGAAAGCAAACCCAAAGAAGATGGCATAAATCACAAAACCGGTGTAGTCTGTGGACAGAGGCGCAAGCAAGTGGCACACACCATTGAGGAGGATAGAAGCGGCGAAGAAGTGCTGCACCCTTGGTCTCACCCATTTCGTGTTGGCGACTATTCCCATCGACGGCCTTGCGACCATATCAACAAATGCCAGAATAGAGAGCAGAAAAGCCGCCTTCTCCTTGGGAATGTCCTTGCTCTTGGCGTAATTACTGAGGAAGACAAGAGGAGAGAAAAGGCCGAAGAACATGACCACGTTCCCCAAAAGGTAAAGCAAAAAGCCACGGTGCTTGAAGAGTGTCAGATCGATGAAACCATTGATGACCTCGACCACCGTCTTTCGCTCTTTGGCTCGACTGTTACTGTTATCGGCCTTAACAGCAGGTTGGGGTTTTGGCCCAATGGGTCTCATGAGTGATCCTGCGACACAACAATTGAACAAAAGTCCACCCAGGATCAAGAAACTCCCTCTCCAGCCAAACTGATCGAAGAACCATGTGTTTAGAGGAGCCAGGGTTGACAGAAAGACCGGGCTTCCTGCCATAGCGATGCCATTAGCAATTGGACGCTTTTTGTAGAAATATTTGCCGATCATTGTGAGTGCTGGGTTGAGATTAAACGCGAGTCCCAAACCTGAAAAACATCAAAACAAATGGTTGCAAAAAAATGAAATTAGGTCCTCGGGGTGATATTAAAATGTCATGATTGTGTAACATCAGCAGGAGCGCTATTACTACAAAATTGCATGGGATGAGAGATTAGATGTGTGTTTTTTTTTTTTTTAAATAGCATTTAGTTTTAATTATACCTCCCACAACACCAACACAGAAGTACAAGCCCTCGACAGTATTGCAAAATGAGGCAGCGATGAGCCCTGCTCCTGACAGACAGCCTCCTAGAATCATGATAGGACGACTTCCATATTTGTTGACCAGGATACTGCTGACAGGACCTGAGGAGGAGAGGATTTAAACACACAAAAAGGTAAATATGAAATTTCCATCTCTAATAAAGCGCTGTGAAAAAATTTATGATGGGTCCACTTCTCAGTTCTCTGGATTTACTGTATTTATTAGGTGTGGGTTTGAGTATCATGTTCATGTTTGTTTTACTCTATA
This sequence comes from Danio albolineatus, assembly GCA_903798035.1. NCBI lineage: Eukaryota > Metazoa > Chordata > Actinopteri > Cypriniformes > Danionidae > Danio > Danio albolineatus. The sequence goes on from CAIGQQ010031496.1 coordinate 8,679,325, forward strand.
ATAATATTTCTTCCAAATTTCAAATAAAAAGCCATTCAGACATTTGCTTCTCGTTTGTTTTGAATTGTTGGGATTGAAACTGTAATCATCTAAACTAATAAAAAGTGCTCAGGGATAGCTCAAATAATGTATTGGTGCTCTTTAGGTACACGCTAAATTTTTGCTGTCTCGACTCGTCTGAAATAGAGTCTTTGTCATTGAATCATTTTATTTTCAAGTACTTGTGAATTACTTTTAACTTATGAACAATACTTAATTGCTCCATATTGCAATACAATACAATCACATAATAGCAACGCTTTCCCACATCTTTAGCTATAAATGTCCCTATTCCCGTTTTTGGTATAAGATTGCAGAAGGATGGTTTGACTAGAAATGTACAGTTTTTCACCGTCATACTGAATTAGACTTTAGACTGACTTTTTAGAAGTTCGGCAAAACTACAGTTGGATTCGCTGTAGTAAAAATACCATTCTTTACAACATTGTGAACAGATTCTATAATCTTCCAAGTTCTGGTGTTTTTTTTCCCAAGAGCCTGTGTTAGTTGTGTATTTTAGAGTTTTACAGTTATTTTTTTCTCCTCTTGAGATTACTTTTACTTTACTAGTTGTAAAAATGACTTCATAAGAAAAAAATACCTTGTAGAGACAATTATCTTGTAAGTACATTATGTGTAATTGCTAAATTGGGAGTAAAGACCTTCAATAAAATGTGTAATGTATTTTGTTGTCTGTTCTGTTTCTAAATGAAAAAATCTGCTAGATTAAGTTCAGTGAACTTTTAAATGTAAGTGAATGTATTTAAAATATCTTGGCAAGTTCTGCTAACTTGATAATGTAAGTTAACAAACTTTGCAAGTCCAGTTAACTTGAAATAAGGTGTTTGGTCAATTATTCATCTCTTTGAAACTAAACATTTTAAGTTGAGAAAAATTAGATAATTAAGTCAAAGTCAATTGTCAATGCAACAAGATGACTCAACTAAGTTAAGCTGAGTGAACAAATCATTTTTTACAGTGTGAGAGATTCATCACAATAAACAGGGGAAATCAGGCCAAGGCACTCGAAAAAAAAAGTCTTTTTTTCAACGACCTCGGCCTGATTTTTGCTGTTGAAACCGTAATCATTTTTAAAATAAAGCATGACTGTTTTCAGAAAACAAAGAGCGCATCTCAATCTGCTCCCTTTGGCTCCCAATTTTTTTACTTATACCAATACCAATTACAGATTACCGATAACCGATTACTGATAACCGATAACCAATTATAATTTAGATTTGGAGGTCTTTCAATAATTTAAATATAGAAATATATTTTTTCTCATTTTTTTGCATGATTGCAAAAACAAAAAGCAAAGATTTAAAAACTTATTAGAAAGGTTTGAACTGATCTCTGAACTTAATTAATAAACTAATTCTTTCTGTGGCATACTTTCCTCAACCTTCCTTTTAACCACCATCAAACAACCAGTAAAATAATAAAACAGTGGTGGACTGCAAGCATGTGAGGATTAAAGATATCTGCTTAATTTTGTTATCGGCCCAACAACAATGGCATTACAAAAGGAATTTATCAGCCAATATCAATAAGGTTGCAGATATATTGGGCATCCCTAGAGACAGCATTTACAATAGTAACTCCCTGACCAATGCCTTGACTAGTGAACAAGGGAGCTGATTGAGATGCACCCATTGATTTATCGTAAGTTAGTGTGCTGGAACATTACATTGTTGTTGAATGCATTCTTGAGATTAAGTAACAAGATATGTGGGGTGTGAAGACAAATCAAGGTACATAAAAAGAACAATGGTTCGAGAAACACCCAATTCCAACTTATCAAGAAATTCAATGAGAAAGAGAACAGAACGTAATACGGACTTGATTTTATCCATTGGGAATTGATGGGGTTGGCCCAACTAACTTCTGCAATTCTCCAAATGTGATTCTAGGAGGGTTTTTTGTCCACCCAAATCATCCTCCTAACAGTGTGTTAAGATACGATAGACAAAAGTCCTTTTCCAGGCTCATTCACTACACTTCCAGCTGACCGGAGATTCTTAATTATTTCCCTTATGGACATTTTAGTGCTATTTTCGTAATTACACTTCCTATTTTAGGAAACTCAACAACCTTTTGCCGCAAATGACAGCGGTGTCTGTATTCTTGCTCATTGTGTAAACAATTTCATTTTAAGAAGATATAAACATCCAAAACTTTTATTTTAAGGACAACAGTATCTCCAGCAGAAAAGATATCCAAAGATGCCGTTTTTAAATTGTAAAGACATCAGTGTCTTAGAAAATAATGAAGACAGCAGAAGTCAATCAATGATTAATTTGAATTATTTAGCCTGACATGTTTACTTCTGGGTGACACAGTGGTGCAGTAGGTAGTGCTGTTGCCTCAGAAGGTCGCTGGTTCGAGCCTCGGCTGGGTCAGTTGGCATTTCTGTGTGGAGTTTGCATGTTCTCTCTGTGTTTGCGTGAGTTTCCTCCGGGTGCTCCGGTTTCCCCCACAGTCCAAAGATATGCGGTACAGGTGAATTGGGTAAGCTAAACTGTCCGTAGTGTATGTGTGTGAATGAGAATGTATGGATGTTTCAAAGAGATGGGTTGCGGCTGGAAGGGCATCCGCTGTGTAAAACAAATGCTGGATAAGTTGGCGGTTCATTCCGCTGTGGCGACCCCGGATTAATAAAGGGACTAAGCTGAAAAGAAAGTGAATGAATGAATGAATGCTTACTTCTCCAAAACACTTTAAATGTTTGTTAAAATAAAATATATTGTGTTCAAAGGAAAAAAAAGTTGAAGACTTTTAAAAAATATTTATTTTAGAGCAGTGATCACGGTAGCGTAAAACTGTGATATTTTTATTCAAGGTTATCATACTGTCAGAATGTTATACCGGCCCATGACTAGTCCTATCACACATTAAAGTGAATTTTATATAAAATCATTGTGTACACAACAGTCTTTGGACTTGCTGCATCACAAATACCAGTATTTTATCAATTAATAAAAAATGTATCACTTTCTGGCTATCGGATATTAGGCATGGATATATATATAAAATTGTATAGATATATCAGAGATATTTATTTTAGAGCAG
>CAIGQQ010031496.1:8682980-8756800 GCA_903798035.1 Danio albolineatus
ATATATATATATATATATATATTGTGATCGTGATTTTCGAAAGTATTACACCGCTTTTTTAAACGTTTATTATTACCATTTGTTGAGTCTCCCTATACAGTTTGATAAACCGCTTGGACCCAGAAGCACACTTAACAAGCGGATTTATCTTGCTGTATATGTATTTACAGTATTGTATATCTTTACTGTAAAATATAAAGTATATTCCACAATGCAACTTTGAAATACAGTAACATACTGTATAACTGTCCTACAGTAAAACACAGTTCATATTACAGCTAAATACTGTGTTATTTACGAAAATCATAACAGTGAATTAATTGTTCGCACACGTTTATAGCAGTTTTATATTTTTAAACTAAAACTGTGATGTGTTTGCAGATGTTTGTTTTCAATAAGAGCAGACAACCAAAAACTTTGAGCAAAAGACCAAAAGGTTAAACAATAAACACTATTTTTTACAGCCTTTCCCCTTAATATTTACCACATGAGGCCAATATCAATAGAGGGCAACTCTATCTTAGTGAACTGTTCATAAATCACCAGAAATGTGAACTGAGAAAAGACAGTCTGTGTTCAGGCCACCAGAGGGCATTGCAGATCTGCGGAAAAGAACAATAGAGTTTGGCATTGCATATTACTGCAGTAATCATCAAACTGCAGATTTTGCTGTTTCTAACCATCAGCCGAGCAGAAGATGTTACCTGTGAAACACAGAGGCTGAAAGACCGATCTTTAAGTTAATATTCCAGATATGTTTCACCCCATAGCCAACTTCAGCCTCCACAAAACAAACTGATATGTTGTGATACTCCATTCCGCAGCAATCCCAGAGGTATTTCCAGCTACGTGCGTGTTTTTAAGACTTCATGTACTGAGTCCAAATCCTTTTATGAATGTAGGAAGGAAGCCTGCTAATCATGTATAAAGCGGGGAGTGATGCACGTCTTCAGCTTCCAGTACAATAGACTGCCTTGTTTGCCTCTCTAATCCACCTCATACAGCGGGGGCGAGAGTCACTGCGAACATGTAGCAAAGAACACATTAACACATTTATTCATGCGCAAGTTCATTAGAGGCACATACACGGCCTTATAGTTTACCCCACAATGAGTACACAGTACTTTAGTACAGTGCTTTAACCAGATTTAGACATTCATGGTCAAACTGTACTGTAGGATTGGGGTGGGGGGAATTAACACTCTCTGATGTGTGCTTGTTGTGAACTTTGTGATTGGGACGAAGCTGGAAAGAAGATGAATGAATGAATGAATGAAAGAATGAAAGAATGAAAAAATGAAAGAATGAATGATATCAGTATGTCTTAGAAATTAAATTATATAAACAGTAATTATTATTCATTAATTAATTTTGCTTCTGGGTTGTCCCTTATTTATCAGGGGTCACCACAACAGAATGAACCGTTAACTATTCCAGCATATGTTTTATGCAGCGGATGCCCTTCCAGCTGCAACCCAGTACTGGGAAACACCTCTCACATTCGCACTCATACACTACAGCCAATTTTATTTTACACAATTCACCTGTACCCAATTCAGCAGGCGAACTTCACACAGAAATGCTAACTGGCCCAGCAGGGAGTCGAACCAGCGACCTTCTTGATGTGAGTCGACAATGCTAACCACTAAGCCACCATTCCACATACAATAATAATAATAGTTTATTAAATTACTTAATAAATATTTCATATCAATAATTGTACAATTAATAATTATTTTCCTTATAATTACTTATAATATTTTAATTCTCATTTATTTACTTATTTCATTGTTTTCACTACTTATTTGCATATTTTTTTACATATAAATTGATTAATGAATTTAAAATATATATAATGTAAAATATAAAAAATGAATTAATTTATTTATTCATTAATTTTCTTTTCGTCCCTTTATTAATCTGGGGCCGCCACAAAGAAATGAATCACCAACTTATCCAGCATTCAGTATGTTTTACGCAGCGGATGCCCTTCCAGTAGCAACCCAACACTGGGAAACACCCAGACACTTGCATTCACACTCATACTCTTCAGCCAGCGACCTTCTTGCTGTGAGGAGATTGTTACCCACTGCACCACTGTGACGCTATATTTAAAATTACTAACTTTTACTTTACTTTAACAATCATTATTAGTAGTATTAAAAATAGGGCGCCACGGTGGCGTAGTGAGTAGCACGTTCGCCTCACAGCAAGAAGGTCGCTGGTTCAAGCCTCGGCTGGGTCAGTTGGCATTTCTGTGTGGAGTTTGCATGTTCTCCCCGTGGTTGCGTGGGTTTCTTCCAGGTGCTCCGGTTTCTCCCACAAGTCCAAAGACATGCGGTAAAGGTGAATTGGATAAGCTAAATTGTCCGTAGTGTATGTGTGTGAATAAGAATGTATGGATGTTTCCCAGAGGGTTGTGGGTGGAAGGGCATCCGCTGCATAAAACAAATGCTGGATAAGTTGGCGGATCATTCCGCTGTGGCGACCCCGGAATAATAAAGGGACTAAGCCGACAAGAAAATGAATGAATGAATGAAAGTATTAAAAATTAAAAATATATATTTTATATCATATTTATAACATTTTTATATGATGTTCTATATTTATACGTTTTAATTTGAATCATAATTTATTTTTATATCATATTTTATACCACTGTTTGAATTTCAGCATTGTTGAATGTTTTTTGATCACAGATTTATTTTGATGGTAAACATAAATGCACCCCTTGTCAGTCACAGTAATCATACTATGGCTATGTTCACACTGCGAGGCTGAGTGCTCAAATCAGATTTTTTCTCAGATCTGATTTTTTGCATAGCTGTTCACACTGCTGTTATAAATGTGGCCAATATCAGATTTGCAATGTGAACAGATCATGATCCTAAACTGACTCGCGTGCGCAAACGTGCAGTTATGGACAGCACAGGATGTCTAATTATCCACACAATGTGTATACTGAAGCACGTTGTCATGCTTAATGTAACTATTGCCCCTTTAACAAACAACCGTGGTGTATGTACTGTAAAGGATTATTCTGCCACTGCTAATGTGTATTTAAAACCTAAAATAAGTCTCGTGTTCGAAAACCCTGATCATTTGTGATTTATGACAACCGCGGTGCGCGTCTATCTGACCACTGGTGTAGTGAACTCATCAAGGGTTAATGAGCAGCCGCAGACTGAACTGTGAAGGCGGAGTTGGTTTATCTCTGTTTGCAGAGTTATTTCATTGTACATAGTTATAAACAACAGGCATGTGCAAAAGTGAAGTTTTATAAACTAATTTCGAGAGGATCACGTGCAGATGATTGCTCGCAGCTGGTCCAGCATTATCCAATTTATGATTCACCAATCAGATGAGTCCTATGCCACTATATATACCCTAAGTTCCATATCATAGCCATCTTCGTTTTGAAGAATCCCCCCTTCCACCCCTACTCCTCCTCCTTTGGGTGGCACGGTAGCCCAGTGGTTAGCACTGTTGCCTCACAGCAAAAACATCACTGGTTCTAGTCCTTACCAAGCCAGCTGACGTTTTTGTGTGGAGTTTACACGTTCTCCCCGTGCTCACGTGGGTTTCCCCTGGGTTCCCCGGTTTTCTCCCACTGTCCAAAAACATCCAACTTAAGTTAATTGAGGAATACTAATCGGCACCATAAACATGCTCCTAGTAAGTAGTTATCTTTTCATAGCGACCACTATCTGTTCATTAGCTACCCACAGGGGAGTTCTCGAGATCTACCTGAACTCAAACTCTCCTCTTGCCTTGCAAACGGGACGGAGCCCTGGGCTTGAGGATCTTATGAGCTCAGGGCTCTCTCCCAGGACAGCATGCCAAACTAGCTTTATAATCAATCATCGGCTAAGTGTGAACTCTTGAAAGGGGGTTTGGGTACTTGAGCACCTGCACTTTATTCTCTCAGAGAGAAAGTTCATCCTGAAAATGAAAGTGCCCCCTCCTTTGAGCATGGATCCCATATCCGCAACATCCCCCGACACAGCTTCATGATCAACCCGTGTCCCAATCGTTAACCAGATTGGTTAACAAGCTCCAGTTTTGCCTTCAAAATCTTTCTCAAAATGAACAACCAACTTTCTGTGGTAAAATAATCGCCCTGTGTGCCAATCTACTGCTGCTGAGGAGTAGATGACGTCTGCAGCACAGAATGATGACGCATGTCGCTCAAAGATTATGTAAAAGTCACATGAAATCCGACATAACCGTTCACACTGCGGTCGGATTGCAAAATATCAGACCCGTGTCTGATTTAAGACTACATATGAAAGTGGCACAAATCTGAAATGAAAAGATCAGATTCCATGCGGTTTGGGCTGTTCACACTGTCAAGACCTGAGTCACATGTTGGCAAAAAAATCAGATTCGGCCCACATTTGCCTGCAGTGTGAACGTAGCCTATGTCACATCACCATTTAAGCTTTATCAATTGTGCAGCCCTATATATACACACACACACACACATCTATACAAATGTGTAAACGAGAAAAAAACAACAACAGCTCCATCCACCAACAATTGAGCATATACTGTAGGAAACCTGTATGAAAACAGTCATTATAGATGCAAAACGTACTCTATTCAACTTCCAGTGCAGTTTGCAGTTTTTTGCACTTACTTTAGTACAGTTTAAAAGCACAGTCAACAAAATTAATTTGACTGCAAATGCACTACAGGCACTCTGATTTCCCATTTGAATATTTACTAAACTAAGCCCTCGGGTGGCATTAAACAAAACCTCTCTCCTGACAGAGCAGATCAGTCTGCGTTCATGTAAATACCCTCATATCTGGACTTCTCTCGCTCAAGGCAAACCTCCTCTGGGCTGCCCGGGTCACCGACAACAAGCTTTACTGCACTAGAGGTCTATGTAGGAAGATGTCTTGGCCTCGAATGTTAAAACAACACATTGCTGGTAAAGAAATGAACACCTTCTGACAGTATTTAGCTTAGAGGGCTTTCAGACCTCCTCACAAACGGTGGCTGAGACAGCGGCTGTTTATGTGAACGAGGAGAAGAAAAAAAAAACAGCTAGAAAGAGAAATGAGTGCAAAAGAGGGAACACAACACATGTCAGTCATGAACGGCATCAAACTGGAGTCTGGATTTATGCATAATGTTGAATGTTGATGTGCAGTATAAATATTCAGAGAATTATCTATTGCCATACTGTACATCTATGAGCACAAATGGACCACTTGAACAATTTCAGTTTTATTTAGTGTTATTTTATTCAGTGTTATTTAGGTATTGGTTTGAGTATTTGTATTAGTTTTTTTTTCTTTAAAGGTGTGATAACGTTATTTCAGAAAATGACAGATGATCAAAATAATAAACGTTTCTTTTTGATATAGTTGAGAAATCAGGGTTCTTCCTCTATATGTTGATCTTTTAACTTGTGGAGTGAAAACATTGGTTGAAAATGTATTCAGTTTTGTTTTATTCTGCAAACTAATGGTGACATTTCTCCCAAATTTAATGTAGTTCTGATTCAGAGATTCTTTATTTTAATCAATCAATCAGTCGGTCGGTCGGTCGGTCGGTCAGTAAGTCAGTCAGTTTTTTTTCTTTTTGTTATTTTTCGCACACACACGCACACACACACGCACGCACGACCACACGCACGTCCACACGCACACAGAAACACACAGAAAATAAAATAAATACAAGTTAAATATATAAATGAAAATTAATGATTTAATAAACCACATTATATTGATAAATAAAAATTTAAATATTAAAATTAAATAAATACATACAAATATTTATTATATAATTATATTAAATAATACAACTTAAATAAATAATTACAATGAATCATTTAATAAAACAAATAATAAATATTAATAAATTAATTAATTGAAATATATAAAAAAATAAACACATAAAAATAAATTATATATATATATATATATATATATATATATATATATATATATATATACAATAAATATAATTATATTAAATAAATAAAAATTCAAAAAAATGTAAATGAATGGTTTAATAAAATAATAAAATGAATTAATTAATTAAAATATAATACATAGATGAATAAAAATAAATAATAAAAATATACTTTTTCATTTATTTATATAAAAACATATTTAATTATATCAAATAAACAAAAATAATTAATTATTTAAAATTAATGAATGATTTTGAAAAAAAAAGTATATCTAAAAATAAATAAAAACCTTTATATGACTATAATGATTTCAGTTTTTAAATTATAGCATCATCATTTACTTTGGTCTCTAAATTTGATTCTAAAAATGTATATTCATATGGCACCAGTAGTGCTGTATAATGTAATCTTTACATCATTGTTTTGAACAGAAATCTTGCATGAGTGGTTGGCTGTGTGATCATCTGGGTCATGTGCTGTGTGTTTCTGCATTACAGTGGGGAATTAGCTCTGCTGGGCCAGAAGGGGCAGTGTAGGAGGACGAGGTCAAATGTAAAGTCATGTGCCACTCACGAGTTCTCATGGCCATAATATCAGCCCACCAGCACAACCCCAAGAGCCTGTCTTTCAAAAACATCACCATCTAGCAAATTGCACACAAATGACAAATGTCAGGGCAAAAGCACAGGTATGTTGTTCAGCAACAAATACAGCAAAAGTGGGCTCAGTAAGGAAAATAGATATATGATATATTTTTTAATTGCATCATATTACCCAAACTTAAAATAAAAATACTGAAATAAACACTATCTGATCAAAGTGAAGAGTTGCTATTTCCATTTAAAGAAACATTCCACCCAGAAATGAACATTTACTCACTATTTACTCTCCCTCAAGCGGTTCCAAACATTTATGAATTCCTTTAGTCTGCTGAAAACAAAAAAAGGGTTATTTTGATGAATGTTAGAAACCTGTAACCATTCACTTCCATAAGTGGAAAAAACAAATGCAATGGAAGTCAATGATACATGTTTCCAACATTTTTCAAAACATTAGAAACTCATAAAAGTTTGAAACACGTAAAGGGTGTAAAAAAAGATAATTAATCAGTACTTTTTTAATATTCTGACTTAAACTAAACGGTTACCTAGATAAGAAACAAAATCCTTTAAAGGTGCAATATGTGACCTGCCAAAATGCTAATAGTTTAGCATAATAGCTTTGAAAACACAGTCCCTGCCCTGCCGTCCAAAGCTTCGCCTCCTGATATCACAAACTCAAACATTAAAGATGACAGTAGACAACCAGCTAGATCATGTCATTCGCCAATTAAAAAACTTTATAATACTTTGTAATACTACAACTCTCAACAAAAAACTGTATTATATCTAGCACGTTTTCAGTTGTGTAGCAAGCAAAACTTGTCATAATGTGGAATATTTCATGCACGCAAGGATCACTGGTCTCACTCTCTCACATGCTTTGTCCTAAAGTGACTATGGTGGTTGGCCGGCGGGGTGCAGGAATTAGTAACTTGTGAGTAAGCCATACTTGCTATTTCAGACTGAATATTCAGAGTAGCATGATAAACAATATAGGGAGCGCATTAGAGGTCGTCATTGTTAAAAAATGAACTAATGTGAATATAACAGCAACTTCAGCTCAGTAAAGCAGGCTAGGGGGAATAGCGTTATTTACTGATGTTTTGTTGTTAAACTAAATAAAAATCTTAAAAATTAAATCTACATTATTACTACATAATCTACATTACTGTAAAAGGTACCTTATGAAACTGAAAATAGTCACATCAGTCATCAGTCTGGAAGATTTTAGTGGCTGAACAACACTTCTGTGCATATAACCTATTCGTAACAACAAAATCTACATCAGCTTTGTGTGACTAAAATAGTTTTAAAACAAAACATGACCTGTCTAACAGAAATACTTCAGCCATGGTGTCGTCGTTCCTCCAGCATGCAAAACTCCAATATTGATTCATCATTTGTTTTTACCGCTGTGACTCTCTCTCTCGTGTGCAGGTGAACACGGTGCGTGTGTATGCACAAATGGCGGATCTGATTGGTGCACTGATGTACAAATCTACATTTGTTGACAGACAGTTTGGGCTTCTTATCAGAATTATGGGAATTATCAGCCTGGCAAATTTTAATTGGATGAACATTTTTTAGTCTTATGACTCACCCAGATTATAAAAATACATATAAACACATTTAGATCATTTACTTTCATCAGTACTATTGAAATGTAAAGAGACTTTCAACCAGCACAACAAAACATGTTTCTGAAGACAATCACCTACTGCACCTTTAAGGAATTTAAATAGTAAATAAAGGTCATTTATTTTATTAATACATAACAGAAAATACCTTAATTTAAGTAAACTGAGTAAACTTGGACCTGTTAAGTTGATTAACTTAATTTTATTAATTATGCACATTTATTCATTTTCCTACGGCTTAGTTCCTCTATTAACCAGGGGTCGCCACAGCGAAATGAAATGAACCGCCAACTTATCCAGCATATGTTTTATGCGGCTGCCCTTTCAGCTGCAACTAGGTACTGGGAAACACCCATACACACTTATTCACACACATACACTACGGCCAATTTAGTTTATTCAGTTCACCTATAGCATATGTTTTTGGACTGTCAGGGAAACCAGAGCACCCAGAGGAAATCTGCGCAAACAAGAAGAGAACATGAAAACTCCACAGAAAAATGCCAACTGATCCAGCAGGGACTCAAACAAGCAACCTTTTTCCTGGGAGGTGACAGCGCTAACCATTGAGCCACTGTGTCGCCAAATATGCACATTCATTCATTTATTTTCTTGTCGGCTTAGTCCCTTTATTAATCCGGGGTCGCCACAGCGGAATCAACCGCCAACTTATCCAGCATATTTTTTACGCAGCGGATGCCCTTCCAGCCGCAACCCATCTCTGGGAAACATCCATACACGCACACATTCACACTCATACACTACGGACAATTTAGCCCACCCAATTCACCTATACCACATGTCTTTGGACTGTGGGGGAAACCGGAGCACCCGGAGGAAACCTACGCAACTACGGGGAGAACATGCAAACTCCACAAAGAAATGCCTACTGACCCAGCCGGGGCTCGAACCAGCGACCTTCTTGCTGTGAGGCGAACGTGCTACTCACTACGCCACCGTGGCGCCCCAAATATGCACATAGTGTACTTAATTATAAGGCATCAAATTTACACACTTTTTTATAGCACACTCTAAGAAATAAAGGTAAATGAGCTCTTACTGGGGTGGTACATATTTGTACTTGGGTCCAGTCCCAATTCTACCCCTTAGCCCTTCCCCTTACCCCTACCTTTCGTTTTGCGCGTTCACGTCAAGGGGTAGTGGTGTCCCAATTCTCTTTAGCTTGAAGGCGTAGGGCTAAGGGCAAGGGGTATACACCCCTTCGAACGAAGATTTCTCAGGACCACACTTAAAACAGAGGGGTAAGAAAATTTCCCAGAACGCACCTGCCACAACGTCAGAATAGCTGAACCCGGAAGGAGATCCACAAACTACTATTTTTTGTCATTATTACGAATTTTTACGACAAACAAACACATGTTTTAATATATGCAAAACCGCGTTCGTCTTTTACCGTCATGCTAAAAAAAAAAAGCAAAAAAAAAAAAACCCGCTAAATTTCGCGATCTATAATCCATAAACATAACTCCAGTACAGCGGTCCCAGAACATTCTGACACACGATGACACTCGAATACCCTGTCAGTAATGTCTAGTGGCTGGGAATGAGCTTTTACAGTGTCTGCTATAATGTTAATGTTGTTTTCGTGTGTTTACATAGATGAATATGGCCACGGAATACATGCACAGTACAGTTACGATCTTATTGCCACATTAGATCGTTATGATAACATAATATACGCCTTCAGTGATTTCCTGAAGATAAACTGATTAACTGGAATAACTACAGCAGTCGTGATCGTCTGATCTCGTATGAAGCAAGATATCGCGATGACATATGATGACGTGTGCAGGTGTGTCACGTCCCCAGCTCGTCACTCCTCATCTCATCACTCCCAATCACCCAGACCGTCTTCCAGCCGTGCACAATCCCCAGCCTATTAGCCCTGCACCTGATTCCACTCCGGACACACTATATCTGTTCCCTTCCTTCACTCACTCCTCGTCGAGTATCATCTATGGACACGATCTCCCTAACCTGCTCTTCACGCCGTACTGGACACCCTCCTGTGCTCCCTACGATCCGCCTTCGTCTGATTCTCCACACAGGGAAGTGACTTTCACGAACTTTGAACTTACACTGCTCTGCCTGGATCCCTAACCCCATACCTTCTTCTCCTCCAAGTCTTCATCTTGTGTCAACCGTTTATCAGTTAATAAATACAACTGTTTTCTACGCTTGACTCTATCTCCTTCTTCTGATCGTGACAAGGTGTTGAAGTGCTGTCCCAATTCTTAGGGGTAAGTTTTGAAGCTCTTCCTTTTAACCCTCAGTTGTAAGGGCCAAGGGGAAGGTAAGGGGTAGGGGTACAAAAATAGAATTGGGATTGGGCATTAAAGCGTCCATATTGGTACCTAAAAAGTATATATTAGTACCTAAAAATTTTAAGAGGAACACATTTGTACTTTTTAGGTACTAACATGTCCACTTGAAGTATTAATATGAACCCTTTAGGTACAAATGTGTACCTTTTGAAAAAGTACCACCCCAGGGACAGCTCATGTACCTTACCTCTGAGAACATACAGTCAACTAAACACTTTTTCAAAATTGTTTGTCGCTAGACTCATTGCATGTAGTTAGGACACGGTGTAAAGTGGTAGTTCACCTAAAACTAAACATTCTGCAATCATTCACTCCCCCATTCTTGTTGCCAATGGTTACATGTAGGACTGTGCAATTAATCACAATCGCAAAAAAAAAAAAAAAAAAAAAACGTGATTTGAGCACAGGCAATTTCTAAACCGTATAAGGCTGCAATTTTATCTCTTAATTTATTTAGATTTTTGTTCACGTTCTTGTGCGCATGATTTTAATATGTTAACCAATCAGAGCTGACGCAGCACACCAGGCAATTACAGCTAAGCTGAGCGGGAGAAGATGTTAACCAATCAGAGCCCACACCACGCATGGAGGTTTTGATTTACGTTTGTTTTTATTTATTGTTATGACAAGAATTGAGGATAAATTAATCTTTATTTTTTCATGTCTGTTTTAAGACAATTTATTACAGTTTTGTTTATCAAGCAGTTAGTACTACTGTGTACAGTAAGTTTTTAACTACAGTTGAGGTTAGTTAATCATTTATTTTATGTTGTCTGTTTTAAAGACAATTTTACTAGTTTTTTTTAATTAAACTGAATACTATGTTATTTTATTGTGAAATGTTTTGTTATGCACTTCTTGTGCACTGAATACATTTAAAATGTGTGTATGTAGCTTGTTTGAAAAAGCAAAAAAGTTGCCAAAATCGCAAATAAAATCGAAATTGCAATATTCATAAAAAAAGATTATTTTGTCCATATTGCACAGCCCTAGTTACATGTTTCCCCAACATTCTTCAAAATATGTCCTTTCATTCATTAATTTTCTTTTCGGCTTAGTCCCTTTATTAATCCAGGGTCGCCACAGTGGAATGAACCACCAACTTATCCAGCATTTGTTTACACATTCATTCACACTCATACACTACGGACAATTTTAGCTTACCCAATTCACCTATACCACATGTCATTGGACTTGTGGGGGAAACCGGAGCACCCACAGGAAACCCACACAACCACGGGGAGAACATGCAAACTCGAACAAGCAATCTTCTTGCTGTGAGGCGAACGTGCTACTCAGTACGCCACCGTGGCACCATATCTCCTTTCATGTTCAACAGAAAGAAAAAAAAAACTTAAAGGTTTGAAATCACTTGGGGCTGTGAAAATTTGAGAATAAATATTTTTTTGGGGGTGAACTAACCCTCTAACATTCCATGTATTTCACTGAACAGAAAGGTAAAGGTTTGGAACAACATGAGGATTTAAGGAAACAGATCAAAAAGTTTTTATGTTTCTGTAACTCACTTCGCCGGTGCCTTTTCTAAAGGTTAAGCTTAAGCAAACTCCACTGTCACTATAGAACACTAATTGGCTTTTTGTGTTTATACCTTGAGTTATAACCAAAAATAAGCACAATACCGTCAGCAACTCATACCCTCATTTCATATATCTGCATTTTCTTTTTTATATTTGTTTCTCAGTATCGTGAGAAGGAAAGCGTGCAATTTAGTCTGCCTACGTGAGTGTGCTGACATCATTTGCTGCTGCTCCACTTCCTGAGACAAGTTTGCTATTGACGCTATAGTCATCACAAGTCTGTGTGACTCCTGAGTTAGGCGTCTCATCTCCTCATCTCTCTCCAAGGAAAACATCTGACACTTGCAGAATAAAGAGCTGACTGAGAAGAAAGACTCCAGAGGGAGATCGAGTTGCCCATTCAGAGCTCAATCTCTCAGCGAAGCAGCCGGTGGTTGATGTCTAAACCTTGTCTAGCATGAATGTGGCTTCTACATTTAAATGAATAAGGGCCTTTCACTCATGCCACATTCATTGACAAAATACGTTGGGATCTTCATTATCTGAGCCATGATTTTTTCACCACCGGCTTGAACGGATGACAAAACGGTGTGATTTAGGAGCGACTCAAGGACAAGATTATTGTATTATTAAGCAAGTTAAGTTTTAAATCAATGCAAACATGAAGTATGAGATTAAACCATTATTAATTCAAAATCGATGATTTTATGATATAGGGAGTGATTTAAGTGGGCTATATGAATACATTTTCATGCATTAATTATGTTTTTATGTGTGTGAACAGGTCGTAATGAAAATAAAATTTCCAGTGTCGTCTATGAAAGCCTGCAGAGTTATATTTTATGTGAAGGACATTTTTTTTGAGGGTGGAAAATGAAAAAGACATTTAGATTTTCTGTACAGTTTCTTATCTGTACTGTGACACACAAAAATGAATGGTTATGATATTCAGGATAATGCAGCAGGACCAATTTTTTACTGTAACATTGAAGACAAAAGTGGTCATCTATTCAAGTTTTAGGAACAAATAATAACTTGACTTCTAAATTCTTTCTTGACTTCAAATTCTTTAGATTATGCTTATTTTGTGAAAATAAAATATGATCATGCCTTGATGTTTAATTATTTAATTAGGACAGTAAGGTCTCACTTTGCTTAAACAAAAGTCTTGTCACTTAACAGAAATAATGTATAGTATAGAATATAAAGTCATGGTGCAGTCGAAAATTAATTAATATTGTGCATGACTCCCATGATCTTGGAGGACTGCATCCACACATCTCGGCAATGACTCAAATAACTTATTTATAAAGTCATCTATAATGGCAAAGAAAGTGTTCTTTCAGGATTCCCAGAATTCATCAAGATTATTTGGATTCATCCTCATTGCCGCCTCCTTCATCTTAACCCACACATGCTCAATAATGTTCATGCCTGGTGACTGGACTGGCCAATCCTGGAGCACCTTGACCATCTTTACTTTCAGGAACTTTGATGTAAAGGCTAAAGTATGAGAAGGAGCGCAATCCTGCTGAAGAATTTGCCCCCTTTCCTGTGGTTTGTAATGTAATTGTCAGCACAAATCACCGCTGTTTACTGAGTCTAAGTACAGATACAGGGATACTGGCGCGTTTTAGAGCCACAAAGATCTGCTGGTTTGTTTATAAGCTGACATACTGTATGATCGATTCGCTGATGAATCGATTGATCTTCACGCATTTAAAACACTCCAGTGTCCCTGTATCTGTGGTTACACTCAGTAAACAGTGGTGAGTTCGGGCCTTTATGGCCAATTACAGACATTTCTGTTGAGCACATTGGCAAATCAGTGCTGTTTAAGAACGCACTCAACAGCGCTCAAATGTTTCAAAATTTCAAATACCACTTGGCATCGAATTCCAGTATCGTGACAACACTAATTGGAGCATTAAATAATGCTTCACGGCTGTAGCCAGCGTTTGAAAGTCAGTGAGCAATATAATAATGCTAAATACAAAATACATGTATAGTTTTGCTTCATGCAGCAATCCGTTAATATGTTTTGCTTTAATAATTTTCATTGACATGATTTGGTGTGTGATGAACAACAGTTTGCCCTACATGATTTATAATCAATGTTTATGAATTTTAGCATCACTTCTACTGTAAATGGTTTGCTGGCTACTAAACTTTAGCATTAATAATAGTAATAAATTATGTTCTATAAATTTGTTGTACAAGAGGTATTATGCTACTGTTTTGATAGCGTTTGATGTTGGAATTAGCAAGCTAGGTGTTTAAGTTTCAGTTTAGTTTGCACTGATTTTGGGTTTTACATACTATGAAGGTAGCTCAGTTCAGCATCTCCATAATACTAACAACAAAGAGTGATCAAAATCGAGATACTGTCATGTTACCTAAAACCCAAGTTTGGTGTAAACTAAATTTAAACTTAACAGGCAAGCCTGCTAATCCTGCTTTATGGTACAAGCTCATTGTTTCCTATGTAATACCACGATGATCGATGTGTTTTTGTACCAAATGTGGTCTTCTCTGAATTAAACTACAGTACAGTATCAGTTGTTCTATTTTTATCCATGTAGTGTTGCCAGATTTTACTACGGAAAACAAAAACAATGCCCTAATGTACCAAATAAGTACATACGGAATTGCTAACACCAACCTTCCACTTTCCATTTTATTAATTCCACTTTCCACTTTATTATTTATTAATGCTGTAAGTATTAGTATTAAAACTAGCCCAATGCTGCAAAGCATTTATTTGCTATATGTGTCAACATGGAAGAGCAGAGCCCGAAACTGCGCCCTTTAGATCTCCTTCCCTAAGTGGGGTTTATTTATAAACTAATTTCGAGAGGATAACGTGCTTGTGACTGAACACAGCTGGTAGCACATCAGCTCCATGTATTGCACCAATCAGACGAATCCTGATACACTATAAATTACCAGAGCTTTCTACTCCAGTCATCTTTGTCTTGAAGAACCCCCCCCCTCCAAACCAACTCCTCCCCTTCTCTGATAGGGCGGCCCGGCGGCCCAGTGGTTAGCACTGTTGCCTCACAGTAAGAACGCCGCTGCTTCCGCCCCTCCACGAACCAGTCGACGTTTCTGTGTGGAGTTTACATTTTCTCCCCGTGTTCATGTGGGTTTCACCCGGTTTCCTCCCACCGTCCAAAACATACAACATAAGTAAATTGACTACTTTAAAATAGCATCTTAAGGCAACTCTAGTCAGGTATATCTCAGCACGTTTATAAGCGGGGGGAGTTCTCAAGACTTACCTGAGCTCAAACTCTCCTCTCGCCATTCAAACGAGAGGGAGCCCCGGGCTTAAGGATATTCTGAGCTCAGGGCTCTCTCTTGGGACAACATGCCACTTTATTATCAATCATCAGCTAAGTGTGAACTCTTGAAACCTGCACCTAACAGCAGTCAGGGATGTGAATTTATCCAGCAACAGAATATTTCATTTATAGAACTTCAAATTTTGTTTTACTATAAAGAATACCTGTGATTGCATAGCAGGCTATGGGACTTAGCCTTTAGCACATTATGTGTGCACACGGGCGAGCACAAGCAGTGGGTTGCTACCTGCAGTTCACTTAATGGTCACTAAAAAATAGGTTTCTGAATTCTAAATATAGTCCTTTTAAGGGGAAAAAGCAGTAAGACACTTCTTACCTCCTCCATACATGACAGCGAGCATGATGGAAGAGATCCAGGACACTTGACTGCTGGTGGCATTGAAGATCACTTCAATTTCCTTGAAGAAGACAGTAATGGACTTGGGAAAGGCGTAGGAGAAACCGATAGATATGAAGGCACCAAGCACTACAGCCCAGCCCCAGCCCCCCTCAGGAGGAGTGTAGCCAACAGGACCTCCAACAGCAGGTGCCATAGCTCCAGGTGTTTACAAACCACACTGTCTGTGAAGAAACAGGGGGAGAAATGATTACTTGTATATTTGAATGATGTCAAACTTAGATAGAACATACAGTACGCAGTCATATTTGGTGTCAGTAAGATTTCTTTTAAAATGCATAGTACGTGTGCATTTATTCGATCATAACTATAGTAAAAACAGTAATATTGCTATATAATATCACAAATTAAAATGACTGCTTTCTAATTATATATATTTTGAAAAAGTAATGTATTCCTGTATTTCAAAACTTGATTTTCAGCATCATTACTCCAGGCTTTTGTATAGTAATAGAGAACTGGCTAGCAGAAAATAGAAGAAAGAGCACAGCTCAAGCTAGCTATCCTCATACATTGTCAATGAAATAGTGCTTTCTTACAATTGGCATTTCTGATTTACTGGCTGGCTGGTTACAGTATAAGGCTATGTGTAAGGATGAGGAATCCCACCTCCCCCTGCATGAGTGCATGTAATTGATTAATGAGCAGGGTAGAAATTAAACTGAAACTGCATTAAATGTTGTTGTTATAACAAAGATTATCCTGCAAGATTTGTTTATTCGACAATTAACTTAATTCCATGTAATTTGCTAATGTGCAATTTTGTAAATTCACAGTTTATTCTCCTTAAATCTGCATGAACCGGAAACTGTGACTTTTTTCCCGCAGAGAAACAGAATATTACATGAGAAAACAGTGGGCGTGGCTTGTTTTCTTCTACTGTGAGCTGATTGGATGTAGTAAAGTAGGCATTTTATTCAGAAAGATCAGGAAAAGGGTTTCGAGGGAGTTTTTACAAACTAACAGACACCCCCTGCTCACCATTTCTGTTCGTTGCCAAAACTGGAGGGACATGGATAAGTATTTGTTCTCCATTGTTCTACTTAGTATTTGTAATAATTCTCCACAAAACCAGCAACGTGAGCCAACAAAATCATTGTTTAGTTTTGTTTTCATTTGTACATTATTACTGGGGCTGTGCAATATGGACAAAATAATCATATTGCGATTTTTTGAACGAATATTGCGATTTTATTTGCGATTTTGGCAGCTGGTTTTGCTTTTTCAAACAAGCTACATACACATATTTTTAATGTATTTAGTGCACAAGAAGTGCATAACAAAACATTTCACAACGAAATAACATAGTATTCAGTTTAAAAAATAAAACTAGTAAAATTGTCTTTAAAACAGACAACAAAAAATACATTTTTAAGCTTAAATTAAGATTAACTAACCTCAACTCTAGATAAAAAAATATACTGTACACAGCACTAACTGCTCGATAAACAAAACTGTAATAAATGGTCTTAAAAACAGACAACATGAAAAAATAAAGATGAACTAACCTCAATTCAAGTCAACAATAAATAAAAACTAACGTAAATCGAAACCACTTAATCGGTTTTCCCGCTTAACTTCGTCGTGCGCAGAGTGAGCTCTGAATGGTTAACATAATAAAATCATGTGCACAAGAACGTGAAAAAAAATTGTAATAAATAAATAAATAAAATTGCAGCCTTACGCGATTTAGATATTGCATGTGCTTAAATCGCGATTTTTTTGCGATTACGATTAATTGCACAGCCCTAATTATTACCTATTAATTTCACATATTCGTGTTAATTCCCATGGAAAGTTACACAGATTTGAAAATTCCTGAAATTTTACAACTCCAACTAAAGGCTCCTTTAGGGGCCGATTACATTGAACGTGCTTTTTGCAATGAGAGGCGCTATTTTTGAATGATTTACTACCGGCAGCGAGCGTTGTGGAGTCTCTACTAAGACTTTTAAAGATGGAGGAGAGATATGGTGCTGTATCCGGTGCTGTATGAATCACAAATCTTGAATATCACAATTTTATTACATTTTAAAATTATGTTATATCAACAGCAACACTCGATCACAATAGGCAGCTGATTCAGTCATTGCATAGTGAGGTGAGCCTCTGTGTGATCGGTCCTTTGTATATGGAATAAAATTACTGTCATAAATATTTCGTGCGTAAATTAAATTCACGCATCTGTAATTATAAAATCGTAAAGGAAATTGAAACGTACTCGTAATTTTACGAGAGCACAATTCCAAAATCTGCGTTTAGAACAGACACGACATTTTCTTTGTCTGTTTGTATATGACTGACAAATTTACGATGGGTGTACTTTACAAACACAAAATACAGTTTCACCATGGACACGACGACTTGATTATGAGTACGAATCAAACAGCGACACTTCACTGTCAATATCACATCACCACTGTCACATGCATTAATAAACAAGCGAGAGTCATCGATCACAACGGTGCGTTTGCTGGGCACTCGAGCTCCCACACACCGTCTTAGGTAAGATTTTTGTTATTACCTCTTTGAGAAATGCCTGTCATGAGCTGTAATAAAGGTTGAGACTTAATGAGCTCCATTTTCACTGTGTTTATTGGACATTTTACCAAATCAAAGTTTAGAATGGGCTGAGGATAGTGAGCTAGCATAATTTTAGTTTACGTTACAGGCAGCGAGTGCAGAATTTCTTAGTGCATGTCCGCCAATTTCAGCCTCTGACTGAGCGAGTTTTAGCTATTTGTACATGAAGGTAGCGTCAAGAAAAAACCAAACACCTTCTAAGAAACTCGATACAGAGGAACATAACATATCCTACTGCCAGCTAGTGTTTCGGAAGTGTTATTGCAGCGCAACACAAACAGCATGCAGAAGTATAAATGCATGGCAACGTGCAAGGTATGCGCCATGGGTAATGGAGATCACTTGACGCAGAAGTATAAACCAGGCTTAATGCATCAATTTCTATAGCTATTAATGATGTTTGCTTGTGCAGGCTTAACGCTACGATGCTCAGGCACTGTGAATGGTTGCTAGGAGTTGCTGTTGCTAGGGTGTTCTGACTCGTGTTGTGAGTCTGCTTTATGTTTGCCAAGCCTCCTACAATATTCTGGCCTCCAGATACACAGGTCACTCATCCAGTGCAATTCTATAGGATTTTTTTATACACCAGGTGAGAAATATTAAAGCACCTCAACAGCACCATTTGAGGTATAATTCATGTCCAAAGCAGAGTGGGCACTGAGGTTTGCCTAGGGTTGGAGGTTTGTTCAAATCCATAACACTAACTTTGAGCAATAGTATGCTATAGCACCTCTAAAACATCGATTCACGGGCAGGAAGACTTTCTGTACTCTAATTCTAAACCTAAAACTTCAAAGCATCACACATCAATAAACATGAATCGCACCTAACAGCTTTAAGAAATCTTTATGCATATATGTAGTAGAAAAACCGTTTGTAGATGTAGATGGTACATAAAGACTTGTGAAAGCCTCTACATATTAAAGGCTGACAGCTGACCTGAACGCATTGAACATTCGCAAAGCCACAGCAGGAGGCTTTTAAAGCGAACATGCCCTCCAAAATGGAAATGTGACTTACATTATTTCAGGAGGATCAGAGGTTTATGTCAGAGGGAAGCACCTTATACCAATATCAGGTTATTCCCTCCTTTGGCATTTAAGCCTCTCTTCATGAGCTCTTGGATTTGTTTTGCCAGCCCAGACTGTATGAGACATCGGGGTGCCTTCTCATTAGCTGCTGGATCGTTTTTTTTAAGAACAACTTTCTCATTAAAACAACAATGTGCAGTCATTATCACAAAACGAACCCAGACAAGCCGATCAGGACCCCGAAGAAGAAGGCTCTTCCATCATCCTGAAGAGGTTTATTTTGGGATAATGACTGTATATTGGCCTCCAAGTGTCGGATGGAAACCTTGCATACCCACACCCACTGGTTTTCAGGAAATTAAGGAACAGCAATAATGTTTAATGAATAATCAATGGACATTTATGATCACAGACTTAAATATGCTAATGCATTATTAACATTTCACTAAATCATGCTTAAATAGAGTTTTATTTGGCCTGCAAATTTTAGAGATGAGTATTTTGAGCACATTTCACAGTAAAAAAAAATGCAGGGTTCCACACAAATCATTCATCCCAACACAAATCTATTAAAGTAATAGGGCTGTAACGATACATCAAACCCACGATTCGGTTCGTATCACGATTTTTGACCCACGATTCGATTCGTATCACGATTTTTTTTCGTGAGGGGTGGGATTTTTTTTTTTAAACAATATTTTTTATCAAATCACATTTGAAAAATCTTTATAAACTGAACACCAAAGAACAAGATTAACCATGCAAATTATTAACTATATAAATAGCCAAATATAAAATAAATAAATAGACAAAGCTATAACACTTCTGTTTTTTTTGTAACAAAATACTGTTGAAAAACAAACAGAACTAAACTCCATTGTGGAGATGATTCGAGCATGTTGAAAATTATTTTTCAATCAAGTTCTCTTACATTTAAGAGATGTAAACTTTACCTGACAAATGTGGCAGCATGTGGAGGAAACACAACTCATTTATACAAAGCGCACAAGAATGAGGCTGCCAAAATGGGCAATGCAGTAAAAAAAAAATCGAGCGCAGAAGTCAGACGAACAGGTGCAGCCATCAATTAGTGATGCATTTATGTGAGGTGGAACAAATGCACTGATGCAGTAACCAAGAATCTCTGCGAAAAAAATAGTGTCTTTCAATACTTTTTTTTTTCTTTCGGAGACCTCGTAATCACACCCGACAGCTATAATGAATTGTCCGGACGTACATATTTCTCCGTGGTGAGCTGCAACAGCCCAATTCCACCACAGTCGAGTATTTTTCACTTACAACAGATGTGGTCGAGTACAAAAATGACACTTTAGATGTCGCTAACTTTCCATTTCATTGACACGGAATGGACACTGGCGTCAAAATGCCTCCTGAACCTAGCAGTGCCCAACACAATTGAGAAGATGGAGAAAGCCCGCACGGACCGTGCCCTTTCTGCTGTGAACTATTAAATTCTTATTTTCTCCGGAGCGGAACAAATTTTCGCCGCACAGTTGGACAGGCACAAACAAAAATATAATTCATACATTTTTCTTGGAAAAAATATCTTTTTGAAACGAATTTCGTTAGGTACAATTTGTATATTAATTGTGATGTGGTTTTGGTTGGTCAGTTAACTACTAGATAAAAAAGAATAATGAATAACCTTTGTGGTGATGCGCTTCAAAACAAGCGCGCTATATGCTTCAGCGCCAAAACACAAGTTGCCGTGAGATTGTGTTGGTTTGGTAGGCCTAAATAAAATAGCCTAAATAAAATGAAAGTTAAATATTCATAGTTTCAGAGAACCCCATATTAAAGTCGGGACATCTGGTGAACGCCCATCCCTCTCTGTGCAGCCAGATTAACAGTGTGAGCAAAGCATCTTATATGCGGGAAAAAAACGGCCGCTTCGACAGCATTGGCAATGTTTCGTTGTCTGTTGTCACGGGAACTTTTGTTATGCTGATCTTCCAATCTATCACAACCTCTTTACGTATTCTGTGTGTACTTTACGTATCATCTGTATGTTGGTTGTGTTGCCTGTCACTAAAGCACTTACGGCATATTGTGTGGGTCTTGTCGCTCACCCAATTGCCATCCTTTATCTCCACTGGGTAGCTGAAATGTTGCTATACTGCTGACTTATATGAAGAGGGAGGGTCTGCAATCTCTGGGTTAGTTGCCATGTTTCCTCACATTCTTCTTCAACTAGCTCAACTTTTGCAGGAAGGCGTTACAAGATTAAAAAGTTAGTCACGGGTGTGTCGCGATTCTTCCTTATCACATCGCGACACAGGATCGTGGATCTTAGTGTCGCGATTTCGGTTTCATATCGCGCATCGTTACAGCCCTATAAACTAACATAACTAATTTAAGTAGATTAAACAAAAAAACAATGGGTTATGTGCACACAGACTTTAATTTTCAGCCTGCCAACCTCAGCACTTCTGGTGAACTGCCTTTCCATTTCAAAATTGCCATGTTTGAGGTCTGATTTCTTTAAAAATCTGTGATTTTCACTGCCTGAGATATACGATATGAAATGGGTCTCAGCTCGGATAAGTTGCACCGCATAAAATTCCATTTTCCCCTGCCATGTCTTTAAAATATGACAATTTATTTTACCAATGGAGTTTCTGCACTAGCCTGCTTCTCCTGACGGCACTATCGGTTACACTGTCTTTCACATATCTCATTTTACGCTTGAACAACTAAATGAATGCTTAAGTCTATTTAACTGAATGTATTGTAATAACATTACAACATCGATGCTGTTAAAACAACCTTGTTAAATTGAAAATAGCCACATTAACCTTTTAACGGAAGCTTATCATTGACTGAAAAACACTAGCTGTGCATATACCCCTAGGTGTCTCCCCAAAAAATCTCCAGAATTGTGTTGTTTCAGCTCTTTTTAATTAAATAGTTTGAACCAGCGGCGAAAATATTTGTTTTGAGACTTTCTTCGATGGATTTGAGGTTTAGCTGTTTTACATAAATTTAATTGGTTAAATATTTATTTCAAGAAATAATTGATTAAAATATTTTCCAAATAGCATTAATTTATGCAAAATTAATAAATAAACTAAGTAAAAAAACGAATACATAAATAATTAAGCCTATGCAAACAAAAAAACAAACAAACAAACAAACAAACAAACAAATAAACAAACAAACAAATAAATAAATAAATAAACGAATGAATGAACGCATGAATGAACTGTTATAAATGCAGGGTTCCACACAATTGATTTGTGTTTGGGCGACATGAAGGAATTAAGTTCACTTATTAGTTTTTACAAATTTAAGTGGATTGAACATAAAACATATAGGTTGTCACAAAAGCTCTCAATAATCATATTGTATTTTAAATAAGTAGTTTGAAGAAACTTTAAATATATATTTTGAGTATATATGTGAGGCTTCTTCCATAAAAAAATCAACAACAATTGAAAAATTTGAGAGAGAAATAGTTTGTGAATGGTTATATTTTTGTAATGTTTTTGAAAGAAGACTTACACTAAACGGGTCGGCATTTATTTGATAAAAATACAGTGGAATATGAAAATAGTTTATTTTAAATGATAAAATTGTGACATATGAACATAATTTATACTACATGCACAAAATAAAAATAATACAAAACTTATTTTATGTTTATTTATGCGATTACAAAGCTGAATTTTATCTGAAACGTCTAAAAAATTGTTTTAATATGCTGATATGCTGCTCAAGAAACTTTTTTTGTCATATTATCATTAATCAGTTATGCAGCATAATACACTCATTGTAAAAACTGTGATATAAACTGTGATTTCATGCATATTTGCTTAATAAAACATTTTTGAATGTAATAAAAATTAAGATTAAAATTTAACAAAATTAACATTACATAAAATAAACAATAAACACAAAATAAACATTAATTACTTTCCAAACCCTCTAGCAATAACAAAACAATTAAACTGCAGAAAAACTGGCCAGTTAGGAAAGTATGTTCCAGATCATCACACGGGACGGCAGTGTCAGACTACTTCAAATGTTGCACAATTAACCGAATTCATACCAGCTCTTTTAACATACCACAAGCAAACTCAAAAATAGTATTTTGATTCAGCCATTATTCCATCAGACTGTTCACTTTCAATCTGACACTTTGATTATGTTTGCAGAGCATATCCTTCTTTTCAACTGAAGTGCTGTATGTTTTAAAAAGAAGTGAGAATGAAATGAATCACTTTGCAGGTAAAACGGGTCCTTGACACGCCGTCAGACTAGACGTTTTAGCGCATTCAAGCTTAGAGTCACACATTCCACACAGAAAGCGCTCCTACCTTTCTGGTACAGTCTATAAATTCTCTGCATAAAACAGTCCAAAGTACTCTTCTATTCCAGTGTGGCGGCGAGCTGCATTTTAAGAGACCAGTCTGGGTCAAAGCAAGTTTCTAGTTATGTGAATAATCCTATAATGAAAAACAGAGAGTGAACAAAATGAACAGCTGAAACTTCTATAAAGGCCTGTGATATGGTCAGTCTAGTCAAAGTGTGTTCAACTGAGTTCAAGCCAGCTCTTATTGGCTCCTGAAGTCTTTAGAGAATTCTAGAAAGATTTTCATTGGCTCCCTCGTGTCTGCCACCATGCCCACTTGTGTCCTTGCTCTCCTCCTCCTTGTTCTTTGTTTATCCACCCGTTCGGGACTCAGATGAGGTCTCCTTTGGAGGATACAGGTTACAATGTGGGGTCTTTGAGATAGCATATATATATAGCATAGGGATTGTGTCAATGTATCCAATGTCAACAATCTATTATATAGCAGTAGCCACCGACGCTGATATACTTCCTGCGGCATGTGCTATACTGCTCATTTATAATTAGGTCTGATTCATAATACTTGTCCTTCAATGAGGTTAGGGAGAAAAGAAAAGAAAAACAGTGACTGACACATAAAGATGCTAAACTGTGCATGAGACAAGACACGTAGACAAACCATCACACACACACATACACACTACTGCTTTGAGGATTTCCCATAGATGTAATAATTTTTATACTGTACAGACTGTATATCATATACAGTTGACGTCAGAATTATTATCCCTCCTGAGTTATTCACCGCCCTGTGTATTTAGTTTCCCAATTTCTGTTCAGCGGAAATAAGTTTAAGACATTTCTAAACATAACAGTTTTAATAACTCATTTGATTTCTTTTATCTTTGCCATGATAACAGTATATTTTATCTTTTTCAAGACACTAGTATTCAGCTAAAGACTTAACTAGGTTAGCTAGATTAATTAAGCAAGTTAGAGTAATCAGGCAAGTCATTGTATAACAGTGATTTGTTCTGTAGACAGTCAAAAAGAAAATGATTAAAGGGGTTAATAATATTGACCTTAAAATGGTTTAAAAAAAATTAAACTGCTTTTATTCTAGCCGAAATAAAAGAAATAAGACTTTCTCCAGAAGAAAAAAATATTATAGGAAATACTGTGAAAAATGCCTTGCTCTGTTAAACATCATTTGGAAAATATCTGAAAAAGAAAAATAAAGTCACAGGAAGCATTCTGAATATTCAATTCTGTGATTTATAAGCTGTTTTTTACGGTGGCCGAAAGAGCTTAACATGCTGTAATTCATGAAAACACGTCAAATTACAAATAAACACCAGCAAATTAAGAAAAGATCACAATCTGCTTGAGAACACACTTGCTGCAAATCCTCCCAACCCAAATACGGTTTTAAAAAATGGGCAGCATTTTCTCACAATGCAAACAAATTAATAAAACATGCTGCATTTTCACACAGCGCAAACAAATTAATAAAGCACGCTGCATTTTCACATAGTGCAAACAAATTAATAAACCGCACTGAATTTTCTCAACACAAACAAATTAATAAACCGCAGTGAATTTTCTTAACGCAAACAAATTAAGAAAACAAGCTGCATGTTCTCACAACACAAACAATTTCCAAAAACGCATTCCATTTTCTCACAGCGCAAACAAATTAATAAACCGCAGTGAATTTTCTCAACGCAAACAAATTAATAAAACATGCTGCATGTTGTCACAACGCAAACAATTTCCAAAAACGCCTTGCATTTTCTCACAGCGCAAACAAATTAATAAAACCTGCTGCATTTTCTCACAATGCAAACAATTTACAGAAACGCACTGCTTTTTCACAACGCAAACAAATTAATAAAACGCACTGCATTTTATTACAACACAATGGAATTGTTTGAAGGGGACCCTAAAACATGACAGAACCTGCTATTTAGGTTATAGTTATTTAGGCTAATAAAATATAAGAGATGAGGGAATCAGGATGTTAAAATAAACGAGCAAAAACCTCCCCTTTCAAAGATCAACTACAACTTCACTGAGCAACAATCATGGCACATTTTTGGGTCCCCTTGAAACATTTCCATTGTGTTTCGTTGATTTTGCAAGTGTTGTGAGAAAATGCTGCGTTTATGCAAATTGTTTGTGTGTGTATATATTGTGATTTGGGAGGATTTGCAGCAAAGATCTTTTCAGAATTTGCTTGCGTTTTTTGTAATCGCACGTGCTTTCTTAAATTTCACCACGTTGAGCTCTCATCACAGTAGTTTTTTCTCATGGGACAAAAAATTTGGCAACCAAATATCTTCAAAACAGTTGAAAAATTACTGGTATTGCTATACGTGTGGGGACATTTGTTCCCCACAAAGTAAGGAATTCAAGCGTGCACGCACGCACGCACACACACATACACAGTTTCCTAAGGGTCAAGTGCTTTCCTCTGAGCACAACAATTGTTTACAGTTGTTAATCTCTTTGACATCTGTGAGAAAGATTGCATAAACGCTCAGAAAGAGCTTTTTCTCATTTTTCCATGTGGTTCAAGGTAAATCACGGCTGTACAAAGGCTAATGTCGGAATAATATGGAGTTTCTTAGAACCACTAATTTCAAGCTCACTCACTGACTTTCCTTCAGCTTATTTTAAGCAGGGGTAGCCACAACAGAATGAACCACCAACTACTCTGACAACTGTTTTACACTGTTTTAGTTTACTAAAATAACCTTGGTGTGAATTTACTTCACCTTAAAACCAACAGAGGGGACTTATCATAAACATACAACAAATTCTACATACACATCCGCACCGGCACACTGTTGTCACTTCCTTACAGTTACAATCTAACAAGGTGACAGTGCCAAATACTAACCTGGTATACTTAAAGGACAATATGTTAGATTGATAGCTTATCCTATGCGGTTGAACTAGGTATTGCAGTACAAATTCTAAAAAACCTTTTCCCCATATTTCTGAATGAAATGTCTACTTTACTACATCCAATCAGCTCACAATAGAAAAAACAATCCACACCCCCTGTTTTTTTTCATTTAATATTCAATTTCTATAGAAACTGTATTACAATTACAATACAAAAAAAAGTCACAGCTTCTGGTTCATAATGGGCTCTATTTTGTAATGATCTAGGTGCAAAGTCTAAAGCGCAGGGCGCAAAAGCATTAATGGCGTGTCTGAATCCACTTTTGCTATTTTAAGGACAGAAAAATACGCTGTGCACCCTGGCGCATGGTCTAACAGGGTTGTGCTTATTCTCTTAATGAGTTCTGGGAGTGTTTTGAGCATAACCTATATTAAACCAATCAGAATCTCATCTCCCATTCTCTTCAAGAGTCAGTTGCATCGCGCCATGGCACATTTGCTATTTATATGGTGAACTTTGTAAGTAGAAAAACTGAATGCTTCACTAGCAAGAAAATAGTTAAACAAACCATCTGTACCGCGAGGATAAGGAATGAGCCTCCTCCATTCAGCCACTTTACTTTCTTTTTACTTTACTTTTACTCTTTACTCCTTTACTTTCTGTGATAAGGAAATGCACTTCACTGAAGACAGTCATTCATTCATTCATTTTCTTGTCGGCTTAGTCCCTTTATTAATCCGGGGTCACCACAGCAGAATGAACCGCCAACTTATCAAGCATTTGTTTTACGCAGCGGATGCCCGTCCAGCCGCAACCCATCAGTGGGAAACATCCACACATTCTCATTCACATACATACACTATGGACAATTTACCTTACCTAATTCACCTGTACCGCATGTCTTTGGACTTTTGGGGGAAACCGGAGCACCCGGAGGAAACCCACGTGAACACAGGGAGAACATGCAAACTCCACACAGAAATGCCAACTGACACATCCGAGGCTTGAACCAGCGACCTTCTTGCTGTGAAGCGACAGCACTATACCTACTGCGCCACCGTGTCACCCCGTCTGTTAGTGTACATATTTAATTTTGTTTGTTGAGCGCAAAGATTTGTTTTAAAATTATTTCTAAATTCAGTTCTAATTTCCAGCAAATTAATAAATGAATAATAATAATGTGGTGGTCAAGTGGTTAACGGCGTAGTCTGTTTCAGTTTTTCAAGATAGCAACACACCAACAATGTGCCTTAACACACCTCCTTTCTAGACCGGCACACCCATGAGTCCACAAAGTGGCACAAATTGATTTGCTATTTAAACAATTCGGAGCAAAACGTGAAAAAATTACGGTTGCGCTGGTCTAAAAATAGGAACAAATTAAGCCAAACATGTCATGCACCTTATTTTGCTGGGTGTAAGGCCCGCAAACTTTAAATAGCTGCAAACATATCATGCTATTTCAATGCCTTAAACTTACAATACCTTTAATACATAATTTTTCATTTTTGCAGATGTGTAAACCAACCGTTTTGAAAATGATGCCATGTAAACAGGGATTTTAAAAATATTAATACAGAAAAATATTTATGTCTTTTGGCTACATAAAAGTTGTGTAAACCTAGCCTCGGTCTTAGATTTTTTTTCACTTCTGATAGCCAGAGCCTTCAGCTCTGTGAAAAGACTCAAACCATAAAACCGTAACATCAGCAGGGTCAAACTATAAAAAAACATTTTCCCAATTCCTTTCTGAGAGTTTCAAAGGTCCAGTCACTCTTTCATTTCAGAGCAACAGAGTCCTGAATGTGACACCAAGCCAAATTATTTACTTTCTCCACTCTCTGTAGTAAAACCTCAATAAAGCTGACATCAATAGGCTTCTACTTTATCTCACGAAACCTTGCGTTCAGGTTAACCACAAGAGAAGCAACTGTGGCTTTTTTGTGTCGTGTGTGTGTGGCCCTACGCCCAAACAGTGTAAGATCTGATGACCGACGGGACATGCAAGTGCGTAAAGACAAACAACATGTCACGAAAAAGCCAGAAAAGAACAGAAAAGGCAGCGCTCTCCCGTTGAGGTCTCTATTGTTCAACACATCAAGGTTTAACGTGAAAGGAAAGGAAGTGTCGTGTGACTTTCCAAATGGGGTCACATATGGGCTTGATATAGGAAAGAGGAGGTTCAAAAGACCACTGGTCTGGTTGTCTGTTTCAATCTTTTTTTTTTTTTTTTCAAATTGTCACAGATTTCTTCTGCTGTGATTGTCAAGTATGACACTTCATAGCTAAAGGCTAAGACGAAGTAGAGGAGACTTTGACCTTCGCAGCTTCTAATTAGCTTTGGTGCACACTAAGGTTAATTTGTCATCACTCTTCTAAAAGATGTTAGCCTGGAATTGTGACATTTCTTTTAAGAAGCAGCAGGGATTTTATTCTATTGACCCGAATCAGTGGCATCTCTGATCTTGTGGTTTTGACTTCTCGGCTCATGCTGTTTTCTCAACTCCATCGCAAATCTTTCACCCAATTTACACCTCGACATCTGTCAAAAACACTTACATGCAGACACAACCGATCAAAAGTTGTCAGAGACAGAGCTGCATTTACACCTGGGTTCATTATCTTTAACGGGTATATTCTTATTATTAACTTCAGAGTAGACTATAGAGAATGCTTGTAAAAATCATCTTAATAAACCTCTGTAATGGGTGACACGGTGGCGCAGTAGGTAGTGCTGTCGCCTCACAGCAAGAAGGTCGCTGGTTCGAGCCTCGGCTGGGTCAGTTGGCATTTCTGTGTGGAGTTTGCATGTTCTCCCCGTGTTCACGTGAGTTTCGTCCGGATGCTCCGGTTTCCCCCACAGTCCAAAGATATGCGGCAGAGGTGAATTGGGTAGGCTAAATTGGTCGTAGTGTATGTGTGTGAATGAGTATGTATGAATGTTTTTACAGCGATGGGTTGCGGCTGGAAGGGCATCCGCTGCGTGAAACAAAATGCTGGATAAGTTGGCGGTTCATTCTGCTGTGGCGACCCCAGGTAAATAAAGGGACAAAGCCAAAAAGAAAATGAATGAATGAATGAAACCTCCATAATATCCAACTGTAAAGTCCCTTTCATTTATGTTTTAATGTTCACTGTTAACATTTTTGTAAATTACAGTATTTAACTGTATCTGAACTGAATTTTACTGTCGAACAGTTATGCATTACTGTATTTTAAAATTGCATTGCGAATGTTACTGAATATTTTACACTAAATATATCCAATGATGTATATACATATACAGCAAGATCAATAGTGCTGTAAATGTAAATACAGTATTTTTGCTGAAATTGATTTACAGTAAGTTACTAAGGTCTGCACTACAACTAGTTAACGATTTGTGTGATTTACACAGTATTTAAGTGTAATATGAACTGAATTTTACTGTAAGACAGTTGTGCAGTATATTACTGTATTTTAAAGTTGCTTTGTGAAAATTACAGTATACTTTACAGTAAGGATGTACAATACTGTAAATACACAGCAAAATAAATGGTGCTGTAAATGTAAATACAGTATTTTTGCTGTAATTGATTTACAGTAAGTTGGTGAACCGCTGCCAGTAAGTTACTGTAGATTCTACAGGAAATCATTAACAGTGCTGCTTACCATTTCATTTATTACATATTACATATTAATATTACTACGAATCTGACATTCTTATGGATAAATTGAACATTTCAGGACCTAAAATGTAAGAATTGACACTTCAAGCTGAAAAAATATTATTTTAGTTGGTCATGGTATTAAACTTGGAATGAGTGTGACTCCATTTTGATATACAGTTATATATGAAGAGTTTAGATGCAAAAACCTAAGTGCTATTCAGAATTTTCTTCTACAATGAGCCTTTTTTCTCTGCCTCACGTTTATGTTCAGTTATTTCATGTTGAAATCAATTAAAATAACCTATTCCTTACCATAAAAGTGAAATTACTCAATCAAGACATAGCAGCCTGAAAAAAATACTAATTTTAGAAGAAAACTTCAGATGGCAATACAAGGTTTCTGCATCTGAACTCTTCTTATAGTTACTGTTGACATTTCTTCTAAATTTACTATCATTTAGACCGTACAATTAATTAATAGATATGTTTAAACTAAACAGTTTAGATAAAATAATACCAAAGTTTTACCTAAATTCTTAAAACTTTAAATTTAATAAATATTTGGCAGAAAAAAAAACTTAAATTCAAACACAACAAACTGGAATCAGGAAAAAAAATTGACCAGACCTTTATATTAACATTTTTAAGAAACCTTTTTGTCTCATTTTTCTGTAGTTGTTTTCAGTCCAAAGGCTGATTGACAGGTGAGTAGGTGGCCCTTCTGTCCAAGAGGCATCAAGACAAATTAGTGTTTACTCTACTAATGCAACATGACAGCAATTTCTGACTTCCAAACGGAGGATGTTTGAAATGAAGGGCACAATAATTATACTTCTTTCACTTCATAACTCATCAAGTCCTGGCCTGGGATTTGAAGTCTGGTATTGATCTGTTTCAGGGTCTTGCAGTCAAATGTGCAACAATCAGACACGCATCAGTAATTTCATTGTAATGCTTGTCTTTTCTTTTTCTTTTCTTTTTTGACGGCTCTAAAGAAAATTAGAAAACAGAACCACACATTATATACTGTATATAGGCACACTCACTGGCCACTTCATTAGGTACACCATTTTTTACAGTGTAATCAGTATTGTCTTAACTGTATTAAAAATCGGATTGTCGGTGTCCATGTAAAAGTACTCAATGACAAGTTCATGTCCACTACTAGCCATCATTAGGACAGAAGAGGAAAAAATTCAGCAACACATTTTTAAACCCTGACCCTCAAACTCCATGAGCCATGTATATGCGAGCATAACTGATCATAGTAAACTCTCTGATTCCTCCAGCAGAAGAGGATGGCTGACCTTGAAAGCAATGGAGAGAACTGACAGGAGGGAACACTGTTAACAAGGACTGGCTATATATCAAACAGCCAATTTGGATCTGTTAATCCACTGGGGGTCAGTTCTGGCCACATGGACATAGATCACAGCGGTTCAGGACATTTGCCACATGGATAACGTCTGTCTGCTCAAATCTCCATCTAGCCCAGCTTGGTTTTTGCAAAGAATCAAAACTAAAGTAAAGCAGAAGGAAATGAGCTGCATATTACTCTGAAGCATAAACATAAATGTTTGATTACAGAGCCAAGATTGCTTATTGTACAACTGAATGCAATGCATAGGGATAATTGCACATTCATCCGCGAACAGATTGCATACATGATGATGCAATCTTTATATTCATACATGAGCTACATACTGTATGCGATAATTAAACACCAATGAGCTGAGAAAATAGATGTTCCATTAGTAGACTCTAATGCATGTTGAAACCGCATGTTGAAAATGCATTTCAGATGGGTTTAACTGTTTGGTGTGTTTGGCTTGTGTGTTATTATTTGGAGAAAGGCGGTTGCGTCCATGGCTGGTCAGATCTTCTGAAATGTATTTTTGCAATAGTCTTAAAT
Organism: Danio albolineatus; assembly: GCA_903798035.1. Lineage (NCBI taxonomy): Eukaryota > Metazoa > Chordata > Actinopteri > Cypriniformes > Danionidae > Danio > Danio albolineatus. The sequence continues at coordinate 8,715,190 of CAIGQQ010031496.1, forward strand.
TGCAGCAGGGCTCTGGATCTGCTTACCCGTGCCTTCATCCTGTGCTTCGCTCTAGCGGGCAGTAATGCCACTGCTAATGGCTCTCACAGTGGAGTTGTGGCATTAGCTCTATTTACTCATCTAATCTTATGCTGTAGAAAGCGCACTTGTGCTTTCATAAAAATGTCCAACAATAGACTGTAAGATCATGTATAAACTAAAAACTTTAACTTTGTAGTTGGTTTAAAAGTTGTTGTTTTTTAGCTCTGTCCAATGATTAATCGAATCCAAGATTATATTTACATACATGTGTCCTCCGAGTATTTATGTATGCATAAATACAGACACATACAGAACATAAAGTACATTCATTTATTCATTTTCCTTTGGCTTGGTTTCTTATTTATTAGGGGTTGCCACAGCGGAATGAACCGTCAACTGTTCCAGCATGTTTTATGCAGCGGATGCCCTTTCAGCTGCAACCCAGTAATGGGAAACACCCGTGAACATGCGACTCACAGAAATGCCAACTGGTCTAAATGAATTTGAACCAGCAACTTTCTTGCTGTGAGGCAAGAGTGCTAACCATTGAGCCACTGTGCTGGCCATATAAAATATTCATTCATTCATTCATTTTCTTTTCAGATTAGTCCCTTTATTAATCTGGGGTCGCTACAGCGGAATGAACCGCCAACTTATCCAGCATTTGTTTTAAGCAGCGGATGCCCTTCCAGCTGCAACCTATCTCTGGAAAACATCCATACACACTCATACACTACGGGCAATTGAGCCTACCCAATTCAGCTGTACCACATGTCTTTGGACTACGGGGGAAACCGGAACACCCGGAGGACCAACCACACAACCACGGGGAGAACATGCAAACTTCACACAGAAATGCCAACTGACCCAGCCGAGGCTCGAACCAGCAACCTTCTTGCTGTGAAGCGAACGTGCTACTCACTAAGCCACCGTGGCACCATAAAATATTATATTTTGTAATTTAATTATTTATTCACAATTAAATTAGCGACTAAAATGTTACTAACACTAGTGCTATTTATTTATTTTTTGTTCTCTGTTCATTTACTGATCAATCTTATCTCAGATATCTTATTAGAGACGATGGAGTCCAGCAACTGTTTGGTTTTGGTCTAATTTTTGTGGCGTTTTTTTGTAGTATAAACACAAGGGTTTATACTATCACTATCTGGTTTAATGCATTTGCAGCCACCTCAGGAAGTGGTCAAACGTAGAAAAGTTCCACCCCATTTTGACCTAGTTTATAGTGCCACCACATCCACATGAAAACTGATGAAAACACACCTTAATACTGCGTGTAAATTGAGATTATGCTTAAAGCAGAATTTAATGAGTGTATACCAATATTTATGACACGTGATTGCAGATTTGGCACTTCTAAAACTCAAATGACACATGGGAGATTGCTGGGGTCATAGTCTTCAGCAAGATCACACAAAATGAAATTTAGCCATAGACAGTCTGATTAAAAAGGAGCTATTTTGCCCCTTTTTACAAGATGTAAAATAAATATGTGATGTCTCTAGATTGTGTGTGTACTTTCAGCTCAAAATACTCCACAAATAATATTTTATTACTCTTTGAATCTTCCCCTTTTAGGCTATGTTAAAGTGTGCCATTTTGGTGACTGCCGCTTTAAATTCAAATGAGATTGTGCTCTTTTCAAAAAAGGGCGGAGCTACAAATGCCTGTGTCAGCATAGTGACAGATTTAAAAATAAGACTAACATCCTATGCTAATGAGGGAGAGATGGTCACTAATGGGCGGGGCTTTCTCTCTTTGATGACACATAAAAAAGGGAGAATGTCAATCAAAGGGCTTCTGCAGACTATAATCAGATGTGATTATAAAAAATACAATGAATACATTTTTATCATTAGAAGCTGGTTGTCTTCACACTGTTACCACACACTGTGTTTAAACCCCTTAGAGAAGTGATTAATGCATAATAGGTCACCTTTAAAACATATTGATGGTCTTATTGTGCATTATACAGCAGCGCATGCATGTTAAAAACTCTCTTCGGCTCAGTGCCTATATTTTATCAGGGGTCACCACAGCGGAATGAACCTCCAACTCATACAGCATATGTTTTAATGCAGCGGCTGTCCTTCCAGCCACAACCCAGTACTGGGAAACACCCATCCACACTCATTCACACACATACATTGGCCAATTTAGTTTATTCAATTCATCTATAGCACGTCTTTGGACTGTGGGGGAAACTGGAACACCCGGAGGAAACACACGCAAACATGGGGAGAAAATGGCCCAACTGACCCAGCCGGTACTCAAACCAGCAACCTTCTTGCTGTCAGGCAACAGCGCTAACCATTGAGCCACCGTGACACCCCTCTTTAAAGCAAAAATTTTGTTCTGCGTCTGGAACAGCTTTCTATTTGGCTCACATATATCCTAGGCCATATAGGTGATTTAGGCATTTAAGTCATGCAGCCTTTCTAAAACCTTGCCAGCAGTTGACGCAGCAATTTCATGGCAGCTGACTTTAATGTAAAAAAATACAATGGCAAAAACAGCCATAATATTTGAGTTTGAAAAGTAAGTGCGCGCATTGGAATACATCAAGATTTTCTCAAGGGTGAACTTTACCTCCACGCACCGGTTAAAAAGCCTCTTCAAAGTCCTCAACAATCCACTGAAAACTCACATTCAACTCCATTCTGGTATGAAAAGGACACTTTCTACAATCCCATAAAATCCTGATGGGAAAAAAAGTATCATTTATGAAGATATTACTTAGCTGAATATATGGCTCAGCTGAAAAATCCTTCATATTACAGAAGCAAAATGTGCTGTGAATGCAGTTTCATGTTAACTTTAGGCAAAAGTCTGCATTAATCCTTCATTTAGGGTCTGATTTTACTAAACAGGGCAATAGCAAAATTCATTAAAATGCAGATGGAAGTTCTGTGGGTGTTTCTACTAAACATTTTCAAAATGACCAATGTAATGCAGTCCAGATTAGGTCACAAACCAGTAGAGCCGATTAAAAGCAGGCGCAGGTAAAAATACAGGCGCATGTTATTGCAATAATGCTATCAGTAATAAAAAAAAATCCATGTTTTTCATCACTATATTTCAATGAGCATCTTATTTATGATGAGCATCATAAATTAGTAGCAAAACAGGTATGTATCAAGATTATAACAGTTTTTATTTCGTTTTGACTTGCTGTTTTCAAATTCAGTTAGTTTTAATTAGTTCTAGAGGCAGATTTACTAGAATTTATAAGTTTCTATATTTTGAAAATGCTTAGTTTTAGTTTAGTTTATATTAGTGTCAGTATTAGTTTGAGGTTTTTTTTTTTCTAAATAAGGATGTTAGGTGCAAGATTCAAAGTTATCAGAATAAATATTGTATTATAAAAACTCGACCATAAATTTTTAAAAAACTTATTCAGAGGACACATGACCACTATTATCTACCACTGCCATCTTTCCTTCCTCAAATTCAAATACAACAGTCCACAAGATAGCAAGTACTACATGTGTGCAAGGCTGCTTCTAAGGTTAGATACGCAGCAGTGATGGGAAGTTCAGATCTTTAACGCTAACAGATCTTTTGTTACAATCCTCCTATGTTAGGACTCAACATACTAAAATGGTGCAGTCAGCAATCATAATTTCAGTCAGTTAAAGCATCATGATCTGAAAAATTTCTTACAGTTACGTTTTGCAACTCAACTAAAGCATGATTCACTAATTTAAATTCCATTAATGATTTTCTGTTATGAAATAAACTTACATTTCACTGGATGCTCTCATTTAAACTGTTGGTTTACCCGCGTCCCGCGCTGCAGTTGTTCACGTGTGTGTTCGGTTCACCGTCTGCTGATTCACGCATGCGCAGTGTTGTCGGTTCAACGCTTCAAATCTGATCTCAGTGTGCTATTCTAATACCTTAATATCAGTATATATTGGTTTATTTCGAGTTAGAGGGGGTAACAGTAGGTAGTAGGTAAGTAGTTTGTGGATGAGAGTGCTTACTGGACACGCGAATCGTTTCAAATGATTCAGTTCGATTTGGTGAACTAGTTCACTTAGAAGATCCGATTAAAAAGATTCGTTCGCGATTGCTGTGCAGACCTGTCAATGAAAATACTACGAGTTTTAAAAAATCAACCCACATGACAAAAATACTGCAGCAATTTATAATAAATACTATAGTAGCTGTAGTAATACAACAATGATAGCAATATAAACAAATGACAAAACACCGTGTTAAGTATTTTACAACTATATATTCCATTAATCTGCAGTTTACTGTTGTATAAACTTAAGGTAGTATTTATTACAGCTTGTCCATTCATAATATTTACTGTAAAAAATACCTGTAAAATACTTGTAAAATAAATTACATAAATAGCTTGAACAAGCAGCAAACAATTTGTAACAATTGCTGTATGTGGGCAACTGGAGGTAATATCACCTAGCTAAACTGTTTAATTACTCTATATAGCAGCTTACTTTGTTTCCTGATGTATTAGAGAGAACTCATGTCTCATACACAGCACGATCCTGAACATCTCTGTGAGCAGCATTAGCAGAATAAGCAGATAGTAGGCAGCACTAGCAATACACCTTTTAATTCTGAGCAACAAAAATGACCAGCACATGACTACCAAACCACTGGGGTCCTTCCTTTAAACACCATTCTTTTTGATGGTGACAGCCAATATTTTTATAAACCAAAAAAATATTGGGCTTAAAACACAGAAGCCAACACAAACACAAGCACAGATGAAGTTTATAACAAAAAAACCCATGCATTCAACCAATATCACACATAACACAACTCTAAACCATCTCCCATGATGCACCAAATACAGTAGCTTATTGTAAAATGTCCTTTTTACGGTTTCTACTGTAATTTTAACCGTACATTTCACAGCTGCCATTTTTACCGTAAATTTTACAGATTTTTTTACAGTGCACTACAGCTGAGAGTACAACCCTCAGTGATGGGAAACAAGAAGAAAACACACAACAAATTTTAACTGATTATGCCGGCTTCTTATACAGCTACACTCTAAAACATTATCTGTTAAATAATAGTTTCAGTATTTTGTGCTTTCCGTTTATTGGATGATGGGATGTTGATCTCTGCTCTGTCGACTTCTGATTTTGAAAATTCAACTTTAACAAAGTGACTTTTAAGTAAAATAATGTATATCAAATAATATAGTGAGAAATAAAAATGTACAATTATACTGGCAGCTTATTACAAGGTGTTTGTACCGTAATATAATATAACATCAACCCAGACAACATCACATTAAACTGTTAAAAATAATAATAAAACTCACTTTTTCAAACTTTTCAAGGATAAAAGTTGTTGGAAGAAAGAAAGAACTAAAATGGGGAAAAATAAAAAACAAAAACATGAATCACAAATATTGGAATACTGTTAATTCACAGATATCGTTTACAGTGTAGATAATGCATGAATACACCGAGGACAGCACGTCTAACTCATATTGACAAAGCACAGTAGCTGACAGCAGCATCGTCCGATGTTAAATATTCTTTAGCACACGAAGACCCACAGCTCCTCAAACAGACGTGGAAATGGATGCTCTTAAACCTCCATACAGTGGCCTCATTGTGTCAGCATTGCAGCGAGTTCATTCCCCTGCGTTATGTTGGATGAGGCCTGTCTCTGTGTAGCTGTAAAACCTGCGCTCAGCACATACAGAACCAACAATCTGAGGATACACTGAAGACCCCATATGGCTGAGAGCTGCAGCGCTCTAGTGAGTTTACGTCAGAGCTGTGTTTTTTTCTTTTTGGTAATGTGTAACCTCTGCAATATCTGTGGCTAGGTATGATTTGTATTTCTGTCCTTGCTGTAAAGACAAGCCAGATGGCCGGCCTGCTGAGCGGGTACAATCTGTGAGACGACTGATGCATTTCCACCGGCAGGCCTCTGGTGCTGCCCGTGTAGACCATCTTTGAATTTTTATAATCCAGCTTTGTCACTACTTGGCTGACATCTTTCTGAAATAGATATTCTTCTTAAAGGGACAGTTCACCCAAAACTGAAAATTCTGTCATCATTTACACACCTTTTTTATTTGTTCCAAATCTGTTTGTTTCTTTCTTCTATTGAACAAAAAATTATTTAAAATGAAAAAAAAATTTCAAAAAAAAAAAATCTACAATTAAGAATTTAAAAAAAAATGTTAGAAACCTGTAACCAATGACTTGTAGTATTTGTTTATCCTATAGGATTCTACTAGATTTTTAGCTTTCTTCAAAATATGATCTTTAGTGTTCAACAGAACAAATACACTCATAAAGATTTGGAATCACCTGAAGGTGAGTAAATGATTGTGAATTTTCATTTTTGAGTGAACTGTCCCTTTAAGTGATTGTGCTTTAGTCTTTAAATGGGTCTCATATTACTTAAATTTGAACAAAATCAAAGAAAAAATGCTTAAATTTGAAACATTATATCTCTGTTATTGGAAATACATTATATTATGAAAAATGATTTGGTCACACTTCATTTTAAGGTTCATTTCTCACTATTAATAAACTATTAATAATGACTTTTGCTTTAATAAACTCCTAATTTGCTGCTTATTAATGGTTATTGGGGTAGTAGTTAGGTTTAGGTATTGGGTTGAGATATAGAATAGGATCATGCAGAATATTTACTTCATAATTACTAATTAAAAGCCAATATCTTAATAATAGGCATGCTAATAAGCAACTAAATAACAATTATTATCAGCGAGAATTTTTGAAGTCATGTGATTATTAGTGTTAAAAAAATCATTTACGCTCTTCAAGGCAGTATCTTTGATTACAAATACTGTACAGAGAGTGAAAAAAGACATTTAAAATGAGCTTTTTATTCAGGATTATATTTAAAAATGCATTGTGAAGCAAAGCTAGATTTCCAGCACCATTATTCTAGTCAGTGTCACATGGTCTCTTCAGAAATCATTCTTTATGCAATGTTGAAGATATGTACTGCTTTGAAAAAAAGGAAAAAGAGACCATTGAAAATTCTCAATTACAATTACAATATATATATAATTTTTCAGGATTTTTTTTAGGGCAGATGCTTGAAAGAGCTGCATTTATTTAAAACAGAAAAACTTTATAACAAATTAAATATTTTAACTGCCATTTTTGGTAAATTTAAGCCACTTAGCAGAAAAAGTATTATTTTCAGAATAGCGTATATCCCATTAAAGTACACATATCAGAATATGTTCCCTAACAAATTAGTTTTCTAGGTCAGGTTAAGGTCAAAACTTAGCTGAGGTCACAACCTGAACAGTGTAACATTGTTTTGACAGGAGTGCTGTTCTGAGAACAAACGTGTTGATGCAAAATCACATCCTACTTTGCAGCATCACAGACTAAACCCAATATCACTCCCTTGAGTATTGTCAATTTTTTTTAAATTTGCTATACTAAAAAAAAAAAAAAAACACATCCTAAATATGAATCTAATTTAGATATTGCCATGTTGTCACTCTACAATTTCTGAAATCAGTCACATAATGTTTTTCATCTACTGTACAGTATGGAAGTATGTGATTACAGATTTCCACTAATCAGTTTGACATTACAGCGCCACCTGGTGGAAAAGATTGAACATGTTTTTATGTACTTTTATATAATAATTTACCTGACCATCTGTTGACGTTTTCAAAAAATAACCTGTACACTTGCCTAGCATAAACACTTCCACAAACATCAGCACATGATAACGGATCTCACTGTTGGGACTGAATTATGTTTAGAGACTGTGGATTAAAACTCATTCTTGCAGAAAGCTTGTTTGTCTATTAAACTGTATGAAACTTTGTATTGCACCCGGTGGGTCTGCTTGAGCAGGACTCAATTACAAACCTTGCAGGTCATATTTAAAGATTAATGCATAGTGCCACTATTTAACTGATGTTGTATTTCCACATAGACATCAAAAATGGTGTAAACAAGCAGACGACATTAATTTTTAACAAAGCAAATGTGTGTAGAAGAAAACTGTTCAACCAGAAGCCTTCGTACAATAAACAATAGCCCATATGGCTGTAGTGCCTTGGAAGGACTTTTTCTTTTCTTGAATTTAGAACATAATAGGCTGCACTCCTAAAATGTTTATGAAGGCAAACAGTATAAATATTCCAATATGGGTTATAGCAGTGATACCAGAAGAAACATTTTTGGTTCAATCAAAAGCCTGTAAGTGAAGAATTCTTTAAAAAAAAACAAAAAAAAATATATTGTTTTGTATTTTATTAATTTAAAGAAGCTTTTGTGTAACTGCAAGTACAACAGGCTCTTCATGGAGCCATCCATGCCAATAAATAAAACAAGAAACAGATTTTACAATAAATAGGCCTATTCACAAGTAAAACTAATGGTATAATAGTTTATATTGTACTATTACACTATAACTAATAACTATATCAGAATATACCTCACTGAACAATAACCTTATGCCTTTTTTTTATTAATTGCTGCAGTTTTGTCATCTGCTGATTTAAATGTTTTAAAGCAGAATGGAGTCTGATTGGGAGTCTTTATCATTCATTACAATTATCATAACAATTCTGAAAGTGATTCTAAATATATAGTTTAGGCCCCTTTGAAAAGGTTACAAAATTCGGCAAATTCAAAAACAAAACAACCAATTAACCAACCAACCAGAAGTCAACCAAACAAACAACCAAGCAAACAATCTACCAACCAACTGACCAACCAACCAACCAAACAACAGACCAACCAACCAACCAACCAACCGACCGACCGACCAACCAACCAACCAACCAACCAACCAACCAACCAACCAACCAACCAACCAACCAACCAAACAACCGACCAACCAACCGACCAACCAACCAACCGACCAACCAACCAACCAACCTACCGACCAACCAACCAACCGAACACACAATCAACCAACCAAACAATTCAACACACAACCAACCAATCAATCAATCAACCAAACCAACCAACCGACCACCAGACCAACCAACCATCCCACCAACTAACCAACCGACCAACCAACCAAACAACAGACCAACCAACCCACCAACCAAACAACAGACCAACCAACTGACCAACCAACCAACCCACCAACCAAACAACCAATCAACCAACCGAACACACAATCAACCAACCAAACAATTCAACACACAACCAACCAATCAATCAACCAAACCAACCAACTGACCAACAGACCAACCAACCATCCCACCAACTAACCAACCGACCAACAAACCAACCGACCAGCAAACCAACCGACCAACCAACCAAACAACAGACCAACCAACCCACCAACCAAACAACAGACCAACCAACCGTCCAACCAACCAACCAACCAACCAACCAACCAACCAACCAACCAACCAACCAACCAACCAACCAACCAACCAACCGAACACACAATCAACCAACCATCCAAACAATTAAACAAACAACCAACCAACCAACCATCCAAACAATTAAACAAACAACCAACCAACCAACCATCCAAACAATTAAACACACAACCAACCAACCAACCGACCAAACAACTGACCAATCAACCAATTAATCAATCAAAAAACAAACAAACAAACAAACTCTTAAATGTTTCTTTATTGACCATTTGTCATTTTTTACAACTACATAGACATAACACGGACACACTGTCTTTCTTAGTATAAACCAAGCAAGTAAGAACATATAAGAACATAGCAAATACCTAAAACCACTTTAAAACAACTTAGCAACCACTTATCAGTGCCCTGGCAACCCTCTATTGTGGCAGAAAATTTTGCACCACTAAGCACCGGTCACATAAAATGTAAAAATATTAGTTAATAAATGCTGAAGTTGAGGAAAGATGCTTTTCAGCCCCTCAACTCAATTCCTAACCTCGAGTTTCCCCGGCATCTGCAACATACTTATTCATGTATTCAGGCATTCTAATACACCCTGCCTTGGCACAGCAATTACCAGTCAATCTTCCCCACCCCGCATTCCACTGCCAGCTTCAAACCGTCCCTCTGTTAGGGGATAAGCATTCACCCCAGGGTCAGGGCATTTAAAAAATACTCTGGAGAACTCATTTAACCACTCTACTGCTCCTCTCTTTTGGGGCCAGAAACCCTGACTAATTCCTAAATATTGGAAATTTGTAATTCCTGAATGATATTTTTTTGCATGACTGGCATTTATGTTTAGGGCAGGGTCTCACCAAGGATCAGTTTTAAATAGGGTGACTCACACAGTTTTGATACGACTCTGAGCTGGCGTGACCCCAGACGAGCATAAAGTACAAAATCTATTGCGTGATATTTAGCAGCGTATTGACATTAATCACAAGGAAAGAGCATTTGCAACACACTCTCATTAGGCGACTTCTCGCTAGTAGCTTTTAAACAAAACATCACATTGTTTAAAAAAATAAAAATATAAATCTATAATTTGCATGACTTTTATTAGCTGGATTAATTAAAGTAAATGTCTTCAGTGATGTTGAAATGTCAGAACGCCGTGACATACAATTTGTCACCATTACAACAATTACCTGTTTAGATTACATAAAATAAATTAGTCTGTTAATTTAAACTAAATTACCAGAGTTCAAAATTATTTAATAACATGTTATTTTATGGTGTGCGTGTTACCACCAAACAAGGGTAACAATACAATACAATACAATATTTATTTATAAAGCACATTTAAAAACAACCAAGGTTGACCAAAGTGCTGTACATAAGAGAACTAAAGACAAAGAAGAAAGCAGAATATAAAAGAAACAATTAACAAATAAAATCAATAAAAAAATGATCAAGGAGTAATAAAAGAGAGAGAGAATAGAAAGGTCTTTAAAACAGACTTAAACACAGAGGTGGAGGGGGAAAGTCTAAAGTGAATTGGTAGACTGTTCCAGAGTTTAGGACAAGGGTAACAATCAACTAAGAAACTAATAAGCTGCTTGATGTGAATAGATCAATGATGTATATATGCATACATTCGTTCATTTTCCTTTGGCTTAGTGCCTTTATTTATCAGGAGTCACCCCAGCGGAATGAACTGCCAACTTATCCAGCATATGTTTTATGCAGCGGATGCGCCTTTAGCAACAGCGCAGCAATAGGAAACACCGATGCATGCTCAATCACACTCATACACCACAGTCAATTTAGCCTATTCAATTCACCTATAGCCCATGTCTTTAAACAGTGGGGGAAACGGGATCAACTGGAGGAAACCCATGTGAACATAGGGAGAACATGCAAACTCCATACAGAAATGCCAACTGACCCAGCTGAGACTTGAACCAGCAACCTTCTTGCTGTGAGGTGACAATGTTAACCACTGTGCCACCCCTTATATGCATACAATATATATCATTTAGTAATTAAAAACAAGAGAAACTTATTAAATTGTTCAACAGTAAATACATTCACTATGTTACAAAATATGTTCCTATATTTCAAACAAACCCTTTGAATACAATCTAATCATTAATGAATTATGAACAATAATGTATCAGTCTTCACAAGAATATTAAAGTCTGCATGAAATCAAAAGTTAGGCTACTGTTTATTTATGACTTCAAGAGTTTGCCCTTGCCAATGATTGATTATAAAGAGTGTTTTCCATGCTGTCCCGGGAGAGAGCCCTGAGCTCGTGGGATCCTCGAGCCCGGGGCTCCCTCCCGTTGCAGGGCGAGAGGGGAGTCCGAGTTCAGGTAGGTCTCGAGAACTCTACCGCTTGCCGAATGTAGATTATGAATGACTCTGGAGAGTGTCTGCTGAATTGCATGCTTATCTATGATGGCGATTTATTTTGCCAATTTACTTGTTACATGGTTTTGGTCTATGGGAGGACCCGGAGTGCCCGGGGAAAACCCACACAAACACAATGAGAACATGCAAACTACACACAGAAATGCCGACTTGGCCAGGTAGGATCTGGGCCAGTGACATTCTTGCTGTGGGGCAATGGTGCTAACCATTGGGCTTCTGTGCTGCCCTGATGAGGAAAGGGGAGGAGTAGGGGTGGAAGGGGGGGTTCTTCAAGACGAAGATGGCTAAGGTAAGATACTCTGGCTATTTATAGTGATTTATGAATCAGATTGGTGAATCATGCATTAGCTAATGAGGACCCGCTGCTATCAATCATAAGTGCATGCTCCTCTCAAAATTAGTTTATAAATAAACTTCACATTGTGAGTCTTAAAAGGGGACCTATTATGCCTCTTTTTACAATATGTAAAATAAGTCTCTGATGTCTGATGTGTGTATGTGAAGTTTCAGCTCAAAATACCAAACAAAAAATGTTTTATTACTCTTTGAATCTTCCCCTTCTATGCTTTGATCCTAAGTGTGCCGTTTTGGTTACTAACGCTTTAAATTCAAATGAGATTGTGCTCTTTTCAAAAGAGGATGGAGCTACAAATGCCTATGTGTCAGCATAGTGGCAGATTCAAATATAAGACTAACGTCATATAATGAGGGAGAGATCATCGCTAATGGACGGGGCTTTCTCCCTCTGATGACACGTACAATGGGGGAATTTCAATCAAAGTGTTTCTGCAGACTGTTTTTATGACATGTGATTATAAAACATTAAATTGATACATTTTTATCATTAGAAGCTGGATACAATACAACAATCTGGAGCTGAACACGCTCAAAACGGTGGAGATGATGGTGGACTTCAGGAGAAACCCCCCTGCACTCCCCCCGCTCACCATCATGAACAACACTGTGGCTGCAGTGGAGTCATTCAGGTTCCTGGGCACCACCATCTCTCAGGATCTGAAGTGGGACACTCATATTGACTCTATTGTAAAGAAAGCCCAGCAGAGACTGTACTTCCTCCGTCAGCTGAGGAAGTTCAACCTGCCACAGGAGCTGCTTGTGCAGTTCTACTCAGCTGTCATCCAATCCAATCCTCTGCACTTCAATCACCGTCTGGTTCGCCTCAGCAGCCAAATCTGACCTCCGTAGACTACAGCGAATAGTCCGGACTGCTGAACGAATAACTGGCACTACCCTTCCTACACTTCAAGAACTGTACTCTTCCACAGTGAGTAAAAGGGCTCGCAAAATCACCCTGGACGCCTCGCAGCCAGCACACTTCCTGTTTGAACTGTTACCGTCTGGTCGGCGCTACAGAGCACCGAGCACAAAAACTGCCAGACACAGGAAAAGTTTCTTTCCTCAGGCCATCTACCTCATGAACAGTTAATATTTCTCCTATTGTGCAATAAATGTGCAATACTTTCTCACACGCACTTGTACACAGCACCTTATAATAATATACAATGCAATACTTTTCCTTACGCATTCGTACACAGCACCTTATAACAATATATAATGCAATACTTACTCTTTTGCACACAGCACCTTATAACCTGTATATTTATAACAAATCTGTACATACATTTCAACATCCAGATCGTTGGACTGCATCTCTGTTTAATGTCTATTGTCTTCTTTTAAAATATTTATTCTGTGTTGTCACTGGTCACTTTATGTACACTGGAAGCTTCTGTAGCCAAAGCAAATTCCTTGTGTGTGTGAAGCACACTTGGCAATAAAACTGATTCTGATTCTGATAATCACAGACTGTTGCCCCATAACTGTGTTTAAAGCCCATTAAGGTAAACATTTAATCTGTGAAAGTGAATCCACTGAAAAACAACTATTTGTTCGGGTAATCATTCAATATTTAACCCTTTGCCTTCGCTATGGAATGGCAGTCATTCACTGATGTCAGTTTGACCGCTTGGTTGTGTCACGATCACCAGCGATCTAACATCCAGAGATCACTGGTACACACACACAATCACATAAGAACTACAAATACGCCATTTCATGGACTACATCTCCATACATGCAACACACACACACACTCCTGCTCCAAGTCACCATTGACTGCATAAACCACCTGAGGATCGTCAAGGACTGATTGCACACACTATTTAATACACACAGAAACACTCACTGTTGCTGAGTCTTGTTCGCTTCATGTGACACTACAACACGTTTCCTTGGTCTTGTTTTCCCGTGTTTCTGCCTTCGCCTTGCTAACCAGTTTATCCCTGCCTGCCACCAGCCTTTTGACTCCTTGCCTGTTTACGTTTACGATTCTGGAGTCTGTATGCATCTGTTTACTCCTGTCGACCATTGCTATTCTGGCATCGCTAATAAAACCTGCATGTGGATCCACACCTCAGTTGTCAGTGTCACATCCCCGTGTTACAAGTTGAAATTTGCTTAGCTATGCCCATCCAACCATTAGTTTGCTGTGAGTAAAAAGATGAAAGGATGGCCAGCAGCTAGCTCTCTGCAACTCTCTCATGGTCACCCACTGAAGCTATAATAATAATAATAATAATAATAATAATAATAATAATAATAATAATAATAATAATAATAATAATAATAATATTGGACAACAAATATTTCTTGAACAGTGAATCTGTAAATAATAACGATTTCTGAAGGATCACAAGACTGGAGTTTTGATGCTGAAAATTCAGCGTTTGCCATTTTTAGAAGCACATAACATTTTAAAATCGGAACAGTTAAAGTAGCTTTTTTTTTAATTGATCCCAAACTTTTAAATGTATAGTGTACTTTGCGAAGTCTTTGACAGAATCTTCCAAACCAGTGTGAGAATGTCAGAAAAGTGACGCTCAGGGAGTACCTTAAAATACAGTATAAAGGTTTATACAGCAATGCTTCCCTTAAGAGACTGCCCTGGCATTTGAGTCATGCATGACTTTTAAGGTGAGCAAATGATCTGTAGGTTTCGCAGTGAACAAAATGAATGCATCTGTGGATTTTTTAAAGCACCACACACAAGTGCAGGTTTTCGCAGGTACTCAAATCAAATGCCTCCCATACGATGGCTGATTGATTGCCATGTCTGTCTCAAGTGTCCCTGCTGAGGCTTTTAACATAAGGAGTCTCATTTCTGTTCATCTGAATCCCAAAAAGGCAGATTTATTACTTTTTTCAGTGACTGTGAGGCTAAGAAACTACCTAATACATTCACTGGCCACTTTATTAGGAATACCTTAAAAGGCCCAAGCTGTTTTTTGCATGCACTTTTTATTTCTCTTTGCTATTTGGGCTTATTGGAACCTGATTTGAATAAAACCTAAGTATCATCTTTTCATATGATGTACTTAGAGAAAATGATATCCATATATGTGGACTTGTGGTTAATAAAACATACACACATATTTTTTTAACATGCTTTGACTATCAGAGCATAAAACCAACTTTTTTGCCCATTTTGGCCAGTTAAAAATAGTGTTTGGGACATTTCATATGCTGCAAAACAGTTGCAGGATGACACTGTATGTCTGCAACGAATTATAAAACAATTAAAGTAAACAATTGTGGGCATAAGAGCCAAAATGTGCTGTCCACGTATGTGGCCACTATGCCCTAGGACCAGGAGCTTAATAGCACTGTGTTGGACTCTCTTTTGCCATCAGAACTGCCAAATATTAGTCATAGATTGAAATTGTGCTAAAAACATTGTTATTTTTAGTGAACAATTAACCCATGCAAGTTAATACACTGAACAAAAAGTTTGTTTTATGAGATATGGCAACCTATAATAACATATTTTTAAAAAGATAAAGACTCTCCCCTTTGGTTTATATAAAGAAATCTGTGCAAACAGGTTTAAATGTGATCACCAATATTATTTGGTTTCATATTTATGTAGAAGTCAGATTATTGATATGATCATGTACCTGTAGGTATTTATTTATATGAATAATCCTTACAATTGATATAGTCTAATTGTAAATGTATACAATATTGTAAAGTTTTTACAATTATGTTTTGTTTTATTCCATTTCTTTTTATTATATATTTTTTATCAATTTTTTTTTATTTAACTTGTTTCTTCATTTCAGTGGCAAGAGTCACTATAGGGATACAAATACAACCTTGATTGTACAAAATGTTTTGTTAAAAGGGGCGGGGGAAAATTACAAATAAATATTTTAAAAAAAGTTTGTTTTAGTAATCTTTAATCAAAGTCTGACCATTGGCTTCAGTATTTGCAGTGGCGATCCTTCTTTGTTGACATGAGTTTGACGGCTTTAGCCACAATATTATTAACCAGTTTCAGTTGAAAATACATCAACATACTGGTTTTAAAGTCTCAGCAACCAGGTCACACCAAGTTTAAAGGAGACAAAATCTCACCCACACCATAACACCACCATCATCCTGAGCAACTGATTAACATTTAAAAAAAAGAAAAGATTTTGCTGCTTGTTCAAACTACTTATTTGAAATAAGCTGAAACAACACAATTCTTGAGATTTGTTTTGGAAAAACTACATTGTTTTATGTTCAATAAATTTGTCAAGTTAACTTGATTGATTTGTATTGGGACAACATGAGTGAATTCTGTGGATGTCTGCATTTATAATGTAGGGCAGGATGATGGATTTACACTTTTAAGAAGCTTACGCCAAAATCTAACCCTACTATTTAAATGTTTCAGACTAAATGGAGACTCATCAGTCCAGGTAACCTCTTTCCAATCCTCCACTGCCCAATTTTGATGTGTTTGTGTGAAATTTTGTTCTGTTCTGTTCTTATCTTACATGAGTTGGCAGTGTGCTCTTCTTCTGCTGCTGTTGTTCATCTGCTTCAAGGCTGGATGCTTTGTGTGGTCATAGATGATCTAATATTGGGTTATTTGAGTTACATTTTGCCGTTCTATCAGCTTAAACCAGTCTCCTCAGGCATCAGTGATGCATTTTAGCCCACATAATAACTGTCATCACTGGATTTTTTCAACTGTTCTCTGTAAACCTTAGAGATGGTTGTTTCTGATGGTTGTTTCCATCAGTTTCTGAAGTACTCCACAGATGAACAGGAGTATCTAATATTGTGGCCAAAAAACTATATTCTACCACATGTAAGATAACAAGCAGCTGAGCAGGTGTACCTAATAAAGTGGCCAAAAACTGTTTATTCCTTTACAAGTAGGAACATATTACATTCTTACATGTTACTGATTAGATATTTGCAATAACAAGGAGCCGAACAGGTGTACCTAATAAAGTGGCCAAAGTCTGTTTGTTCCTTTATATGCGGGAAAATATTACATTTTTACATATTACTGATTAGATATTTGCAATAACAAGCAGCTGAACAGGTGTACCTAATAAAGTGGCCAAAAACTACATTCTTTAAATGCAGGAAAATAATACATTCTTATATTTTACTGATTAGATATTTGCAATAACAAGCAGCTGAACGGGTGTACCTAATAAAATGGCCAGAAGCTGTACAGTATATCCCTTTACATGCAGGAAAACATTAGATTCGAAGGCAAAATACTTTTCCCCATTTGTGATTTAATAATTCCTGCATCAGAGGATTAAATTAACGGATTCCATCCATTTAGACCTGATATAAATGACTAGTATGGAGGCAAATCTTATATGATTTGATTTCCAGCTAAAACCCTTAAATCACATCCTACACACATTACATTATCTCACAATATGTGCACCAAGCAATATCCGAGCCTCACGTGCCTGATATTTTGTATTCCTTCTATTTTCCGCATGGCGAGGCCTGGAAAATTGACTCAGCGATGTTTCCATGCAAAGTGGGTTTACTTTTACATTAACATAAATAGGAATGTCTCGGGTCATCAAAGCGGGACGCAGGTGTAGCCTCAGTGTTAACATTGCAGCGATTGTCAACCCTCGGCAGAGACACAGAAGTATCTCTGATGCAAATGAACGGCACGCTGCCATTCGCCTCACCGTTTGCTCCCCTCTGTCACACACTTGCAAACACACCGTGTGATATGGCGCGACGTTTATGCTAATATGAGCTTATTGTGCAGCAGTCGGCCTGCGTTTGTGGAGTATGTGATGAATCTGGTGTCAAAACTGTTAGCAAGCAATGTCAAAACAAGTAATGTGACCCTGAAGCTCTAACTTCTACAAAAAAATAATGATAAAAAATTGTAATGTCTCTTAAATCACAGCATAGTATTTTCTTTATTCACAAAACAATGAACTGTTTTTTTTAGCTTGAAGGGATAGTTTACCCAAAAATCTGTTATCATTTACTCATCGTTTACTTGCTACAACTAGTTACTTGTTTGAGTTTCTTTCTTCTGTTGATCATAAAAGAAGATATTTTGAAGTATGTTGGAAACCTTTAACCATTGACTTCTAGATACTTGTTTTTCCTGCTATGGTTACAGTTTGGGTGACACGGTGGCACAGTAGGTAGTGCTGTCGCCTCACAGCAAGAAGGCTGGGTTAGTTGGCACTTCTGTGTATAGTTTGCATGTTCTCCCTGTGTTCGCGTGGGTTTCCTCCGGGTGCTCCGGTTTCCCCCACAGTCCAAAGACATGTGGTATAGGTGAATTCGGTGAGCTAAATTGTCCGTAGTGTATGAGTATGAATGGGAATGTATGGATGTTTCCCAGAGATGGGTTGCGGCTGGAAGAGCATCTGCTGCGTAAAACAAATGCTGGATAAGTTGGCGGTTCATTCCTCTGTGGCGACCCCAGATTATTAAAGGGACTAAGCCGAAAAGAAAATGAATGAATGAATGGTTACAGTTTTTCAGCTTTCTTCAAAATGTATTCTTTAGTATTCAGCAGAAGAAAGAGACTCATAAAGGTTTAAAACCACTTGAGGTTGAGTAAATAGACAGTAAATTTCAATTTTTGGTTAACTTTTAAAGAGCTCATATGGTAAATAAATACAATATAACATCGTTGACATATCTGTTTCTTGTTTTTAATATGCTTAAAGACAAACTATCTGCAGATTTTTTATTCAGTGCCATTACTGAGCACAGAATGTATAACTACTGTAAGCAATATGCAGTATATACACAATCTAATAATTATTCAGAGGGTTAAAATTATTTAACGCTGACAATTTCTTCTATATACACTCACCGGCCACTTTATTAGGTACCCCTTAGTAGTTCCGAGTTTGACTCACTTTTGCTTTCAGAACTGTCTTAATCCTTTGTGGCATAGACTCAACAAGGTACTGGAAATATTCCTCAGAGATTTTGATCCATATTGACGTGATTGCTGCAGATTTGTCAGCTGCACATCCATAATGCGAATCTCCTGTTCCACCACTTCCTAAAGGTGTTCTATTGGATTGAGTCTAGTGACTGTGGAGGCCATTTGGGTACAGTGAACTCATGGTCATGTTTAAGAAACCAGTCTGAGATGATTTGCGCTTTATGACATGGTGCGTTATCCTGCTGGAAGAAGCCGTCAGACGATGGGTACACTGTGGTCATAAAGGGATGGACATGGTCAGGCTGTGGAGTTGACACGATGTTCAATTGGTACTAATAGGCCCAAAGTGTGCCAAGAAAATCCCCCACATCATTACACCACCACCACCAGCCTGAATCATTGATACAAGGCAGGATGGGTCCATGCTTTTATGTTGTTGACGCCAAATTCTGACCCAACCATCCAAATGTCGCAGCAGAAATCGAAACTCATCAGAACAGGCAACGTTTTTTCAATCTTCCACTGTCCGATTTTGTTGAGCGTGTGCCAACTGTAGCCTCAGTTTCCTGTTCTGACAGAAGTGGTACCTGGTGTGGTCTTCTGCTGCTTTAGCCCATCCGCCTCAAGGTTAGACGTGTTGTGCATTTAGAGATGCTCCTCTGCATACCTCAGTTGTAATGAGTGGTTATTTGAGTTACTGTTGTCTTTCTATCAGCTGGAACCAGTCTGGCCATTCTCCTCTGACCTCTGGCATCAACAAGGTGTTTGCGCCCACAGAACTGCCGCTCACTGGATATTTTCTCTTTTTCGAACCATTCTCTGTAAACCCTAGAGATGGTTGCACATGAAAATCCCAGTAGATCAGCAGTTTCTGAAATACTCAGACCAGCTCGTCTGGCACCAACAACCATGCCACGTTCACAGCCACTTAAATCATTCTTCCCCATTCTGATGCTCAGTTTGAACTGCAGCAGATCGTCTTAATCATGTCTAAATGCATTGAGTTGCTGCCATGTGATTGGCTGATTAGAAATTTGCGTTAACAAGAAGTTGGACAGGCGTACCTAATAAAGTGGCCGGTAAGTGTAGTGTACTTGCTTATGAATTCACGATCAATATTTTTAAGTGTTGTTATTTTACACTAGCTTATTTCAAAACCACAGATGATTTATTTGCATTTTTGTAGCAGTCTTCTGACAGTATATATTGTCCAATAATACGCGAATAGGCAATGGCTAAAGAAATGAATTCATCTAATCTCCCACTTTACCTGTGTCTCTTCTCACCTTCACATAAAAGAGTAAAGCAGATTCACCCTGGGGACAAAGGGATGCACTCGCAACCAGCCGAAATGAAGAGCACACAGCAATAATCATTTGCATTTCCAACATCTGCTTTCTTGACGGAGACCAATAATTTGTTATTTTGCTGCCTGGAGGCCCGTCTTCATATGCAGCTCCCCTATCGAGGTGTTTTGTCACAAAAGTGCATTTTTATGACACCGGCAAAACTCCTGTTGGGTGAATTATTTAATCTCCTTTCGCTATTTATGTGTTTATATATTTCATTATTTATTTTATTAGTGGTTAGGGGCTGGGTGGGTAATTTGCCCTACACGTTTCAGATTATATTAGACACCGCTCTGGCTGGCCGGTCAAACTGAAAGCCATGTAAAATTCAATGCGCGTGATACATGGGCCGATTTTCTAGCCTCAGGATTTGTAAGGTACAAAAAAGGCTCTGGCTGCAGCAACAATAACAACAGATCCTTGCTAGTTGTAAAGAGCCATCAGGACTAAGTCCCTTGGGCGGATTTGTGACAGGGTTTTTTTCCCGGGAAGGTCAAATGCCCCGAGAGCTCTAATAGTAATGCCACTTTGAGCGGGGTCGCCGGGGCAGAAGTCTACTGAAGACTGGTGGATGGAAGAGTGAGCAAGTTTTCACTTTCATGCTCCTTCGCTTCATTTTCCATTTTGCTAATGCTGCCATATATCTCCCCGTAGGGAGGGAGGTGGTTTAAACCCCTGGGAAGAAAGCAACGATCTAATATACTGTGCCTTTTTTAGGGAAAAGAGATGTTATTTTAGAGAACTGGTTCAAACCTGTTGGGTTGTGGCCCAGAAATGGATTTCAGGTCTTTTCTGATCGCAACAGTGAAAATATATTCTAATTATGAATACAATAATCAATATAATACATAGAATAAGTAAAAACACAATTTTAGTTACATTTGTTTCCATCAAGGTTCATGTAGATGGCAAAATTATTGTTTTAAACTATTGTTGAAATGTCTCTCTGCCTATGTCATATTAACAGAGACGGATAGTAACGAAGTAGAACTACTTCACTACTGTACTTAAGTACAAAGTGAAGTTTATTTATAAACTAATTTCAAGAGGAGCATACGCTTATGATTGATAGCAGCGGGTCCTCATTAGCTAATGCATGATTCACCAATCAGACGATTCCTAAATCACTATAAATAACCAGAGTATCTTACCTTAGCCATCTTCGTCTTGAAGAACCCCCCCTTCCCCCCTTACTCCTCCCCTTTCCTTATCAGGGCAGCACGGAGGCCCAATGGTTGGCACCACTGCCTCACAGCAAGAATGTCACTGGCCCAGATCCTGCATTTCTGTGTAGGCTTTTTTGAACCGGAAGTTGCTGAGACATTTTTTATTTCATTATGTTGCTGTAACTAAAATAGAATATTAAGTAAGGGGCGGGGTTTTCTCTTGTGCATCATTCTCTCAAAGCAAACTAACCCTAAGAGGAGCGTGGTTAAGGTTATTGATATACAGTTGCTATGGAGGCCCTCAGGTTGACGTCAACAGAATAGAACTGACGTCAACAGAATAACTGCTACTCCAGACACGTGCCTATAGGTGAATTGGGTAAGCTAAATTGTCCATATTGTATGTAAGTGAATGTGTGTGTATGGATGTTTCCCAGTGATGGGAAAAGCTGGAAGGCTGGAAGGGCATCTGCTGCATATAACATATGCTGGATAAGTTGGCGGTTCATTCCGCTGTGACGGATAATTAATAGAGGGACTAAGCCGAAAAGAAAATGAATGAACTTTAATTTTTTACTTTAAATGCAAATGAGCTTCTGCTCCCTGTCACCTTTTAGAAACATATGCATACATTTCTAAAGCCATGCTTTTCTTATAAATTCTAAATTCTGAAGCAAAAGCAGTTTAAAGCTACTCATTGTTAACATACATAAAACAATATCACTGCTCAAATCTCAAAACACATTTTTGCTGAAATGTTCTTCCATATTTTTAGGACTGTACAGTATGTCCACTGGCCAGTCAGTCACTAAAATAGTGCATATTACATAAACTGTATGTGTCTTTATTGTATACTGTATATATATATATAGGTTGGAAGCAATGTAATAATGGAAGTTGGCACTTTTCTTTCAAGGATTTCTTTTTGCTAAAGTCATTATTATTTGATGCTCTGCATCAGGTATATAGAGATATGTGTCAGAAGGTAAGCAGAGGCTTTACACTTACAGTACTCTAGGGCATGATGATCATACAGCTCTGGGGTAGAACAGAAGATCCGTGACCAAGATTTTCTTGAACAAACAGCAGAACAGTCATATATATGCACTGCAAATAAAAAATGTGTAAAAAAAAAAAAATCAGATTATTAATGAATAGCTTGTCTTCTTTTTGAGTAAATATGACATCATTTACTTTATTCACTCATGTTTTTTTCTAACCAGTCTGACTAGTCAGTCTTTTCTAGACCTCAAGCTATAAAACTGATAAGATAAAATGACATAAACATCGATGGCACTAATAATATACTAGAACATATCAATATTTGGAGTGTAACAATCAATTTAGAGACACCAAAACAATGACATTTAGCATTATAGATGTCAGACTTAACCTGACTGAATTATATCTGTTTTGCGAAAGAGATTTTCTTGTTAAAATAACTACTGGGCCTCATAACAATATTGTATGACTTCAGAAGACCTGGAATATAACAAGTAATAACTCTAAATAGCTGTCACACATAAAAACATCAACAACAAAAAACAGAACAGTTATTCAAAGTGCCTTTTAGCGTTATTTATTTACTTACTGCTTTGTGCCATTGGCAAATGACGTCTTTTGTTGTGAGCTTAATCACTATTAAATATCCTCATTAAGTTTCTAACAGCAGAGCAGGGCTGATGTGGCAAAAGTCCTCTCTTTGAAAGGTTTAAAAATTTATACAGGATGTGGTAAACCGATACTTACTATCTGTACTGGCTCTGATGCAGGCTTTTGTTTGTTGGATTAGGTATCATTCAGATACAGCATGACTGTTTGAAATCAATTACTGTGTGTACAGTACTATTCTGTCTTAATGTGAAGGCTTAAACATATGATCAAACTCTATAAAGATTCCATGCACTATAATCCCAGTTTTCCCAGATGAGAAACAGATAAATAAACACGTTTCTACATTAAAGGTAGCAAATAAATATTTTTAATTGTTCAAAGAAAGGTTAAATAAACTGTTGCATTAATAAACATCAGCATCTCTACCCTTCATGGTTTGAACTTTTAAGGTTTCATAATTCTGTCCAATATATTATACAGAATATAACGTTAAAAAATACAAGTAGTAACATTGTACACATGTATTTGGTATATTAAAATTGTATATAGCCAAATTTTATTTTCTTGGGATGAATTCCTGGGCGCCACGGTGGCCTAGTGGTTAGCACGTTCGCCTCACAGCAAGAAGGTCGCTGGTTCGAGCCCCGGCTGGGTCAGTTGGCATTTCTGTGTGGAGTTTGCATGTTCTCCCCGTTGTTGCGTGGGTTTCCTCTGGATGCCCAGGTTTCTCCCACAAGTCCAAAGACATGTGGTATAGGTGAATTGGGTAAGCTAAATTGTCCGTATAGTGTATGAGTGTGAATGTGTGTGTGTGGATGTTTTCCAGGGATGGGTTGCGGCTGGAAGGGCATCCGCTGCGTAAAAAATATGCTGGATAAGTTGGCGGTTAATTCCACTGTGGCGACCCTGGATTAATAAAGGGACTAAGCTGACAAGAAAATGAATGAATGAATGAATGGGATGAATTCCTCACGTTCATTCATTCATCCATTCATTAATTTTCCTATGGCTTAGTTCATTATTTATGAGGGGTCACCACTGCGGATTGAACCACCAACTATTCCAGCTTTGTTTTACACAGCGGATGTCACGGTTGCAGGTGCATGCGCTCCTGCTGTCTTGTATGTTATTGTCACGTGGGATTGTTTTGTAATTCCACGTGCCCTCTTGCGTGTGTATGTTGATCGTGATCTTGGATCAGCTGTTCTAATCAGCTGTTGCAGCTGTGCGTACTCAACACTCCTATATGTAGAGCTGGATCCAGCACCTTATTGTCAGTTCATTACTTCTGTGTGTTCATGTTGTCTCTGTGTCTTGCCAGGATCCTCGTCAGCTTGTTTGAACTCCCTGATCAGTAGGCCCACACGGAATCTGCACGCGCAGAATTCCGCAGATTTCCACATATTTTTAGCCCATCATTGATTCTGTTTATTTACTGGTGTAAATGTGTGTACATTTATATTTTTTCAGTTTTTAAATTAATTTCAGTAATATTATCGACTAATATAAAATATTGATATGATTTATTTACGATACAGTTTGAGAAGTAATATTTTCTGTCTTTTAGTAGAGATTTTATATGAGAGACTTGCTTTGTTTACCAAATAAAGTGGATCTTATTGGATTCACATTGTAAGCTTAAGTTAAAAAGGTATTACTTTTTATTTCATATATTACGATCTTAGTTATGATACTCCCAAAATCATTCCGCATAAATCCGCAGATTTTTAACAAAATACTCCGCAGAAATAGCAATAAATGTCCGCAGATTCCGTCTGGCCCTACTGATCGGTGCTGTGTCTGCGTGTCTCTCGTGTCCGGTGCTGGTTGCACTGTCGATCTTCACTTGCCTAATTTGATTACTGTTATTAAATCACTAGCATTTGGATCTATTTGACTTCGTCTATGATTTCCTGATCGTGACAGCGGATGCCCTTCCAGCCGCAACCCAGTACTGGAAAACAACCACTCTCACATTCCCACACACTCATACACTACGGCCAATTTACTTAATCAAATTAAGCTTTAGCGCATGTCTTTGGACTGTGGGCAAAACCAGAGCACCCGTAAGAAACCAACGCTAACACAGGGAGAACATCCAATCTCTAAATAGAAATGCCAACTGGCGCAGTTGGGACTCGAAGCAGTGACCTTCTTGCTGTGAGGTTACAGTGCAAACCACTGAGCCACCATGCCACCCCTCCTCACGTTCATCATTTGTTAAAATGTATTTTCAATGGCACATTAATGGAAAAAATGTTGCCAACTTTCAGATCACATACTCTGTATACCTTAATGGCAAAACAAGTACCACTATCAAAACACATTCCAGTAGCTCAACTTAACTCAACAACACATCCCTTCAGAAGATCAACATCTGTATGCAGGCAGAATAATGCTGAAATTGGCCAAAGAAGCGAGAGGAATGAAATATTCATAAAATACTCCATTCTAACAATGACCTGACAAGACAATGGTCTATAATTCAAACTGGTTAAGATGAGCCAACAGAGAAATTAATTAATAAATTCATTTTCTTGTCGGCTTAGTCCCTTTATTTATCCGGGGTCGCCACAGCAAAATGAACCGCCAAATTATCCAGCATGTTTTTTACACAGCGGATGCCCTTCCAGCTGCAACCCATTTCAGGGAAACATCCATACACACTCACTCACACATACACTACGGACAACTTAGCCTACCCAATTTGCCTGTACCACATGTCTTTGGACTTGTGGGCGAAACCGGAGCACCCGGAAGAAACCCACGCAACCATGGGGAGAACATGCAAACTCCATACAGAAATGCCAACTGATGCAGCCGGGGCTCGAACCAGCGACCTTCTTGCTGTGAGGCGAATGTGCTACTCACTATGCCACCGTGGCGCCCAGAGAGAGATTAATTTGACATAATTTTTGTTTGTTCTGTTCAACACATCTACGCCATGGCAACATAATCTTTCATTTCACAATTAAAAGCAGAACCTGCACTTATAGTCCTGCATCCTGTGCACCAGTGCATTCAGAAGACTGGGGAAGAAAGCTTACCTGGTAAACAAAATGCAAATCGCAGAGCACGGCAACGCATCCATCTTTGATTAGGGCAGAGCCTGCTTGCAGCCTGAAACAGAAAGAGAGAGGTTAGTCTTTAAGTGGATCCACCTTTCCTCATTCTGCTTTAAAAGCTATTCCATGTTATCAGATTTTGGCCACCCGTGTAAGGCACGACATTTCTCCCAGATTACAGCATCTTTTATTTAAATGTCAGGGTCCTCCGAGGCTCTCCGGCGGAGTACGGTCGACCACAGATGTTCAAAGCTGTTCTGAGGTCAGTACTTTATGTGCGGGGGATACAAGAGGCTGAGACTCAATCTGTACCTGCAGCTAGAAAGGTCACAGGAGAAAACTCATTGGAAAACCAGTCTTTAATACAACCACACATGTAAGCTTGATGTGGCGCGTCCTGTGCGGAAAGCGTAGACAGACTGCTGAATGTTTTATGGGACCGGAGTTATCAGTAGAAACAAAAATGGCAAGCAATTTTAGTGGCTTTCCTAAGTCGCAGCTCATTGGGCTTTATATTTTAACAGTATAACGTCAGTTCACTGTAATGTCCTTCTCAGATAGAACATTCAGTACAATCTAACTTTATGTTCATTTAAAAATCTGTAATAGTAATAATTATTGGGTCAAGCTTTATTTTGATGGTCGGTTTGTTGAGTTTAAGTTACATTGCAACTAATTCTCATTAGATTATACTGTAAGTAGACTGTTAGGTTGAAGTTATGGTTAGTGTAAGTTGACATGTACTTGCAAAGTTTCTTAAAGTCAGTTAAATGTCAGTACCAACAGATATTAAGCAGACAGTCTACAAATACTCAAATGGACCATCAAAATAAAGTGTTACCAATTATTGTAATTCACACAATTCTGTGCTCTTTTGTATTGGTTACAACAATATTCTTCAATGGACCCTTTTCACATTTCTGGGTTTAGCGGTAGCGATAGCTCAGTAGCGGAAATCGTCATAGTTGGGTAAACCAAAGTCCCTTTAAGGGAAGTCATTTGACTTGGCAGCCATCTTTGAAATGCCTCTTGGGCAGTATGCTCGGGCATTCTGTCTGAATGGGGAAACAGTTTCACAAACAGGGCTTAGCTTACGCCAGGACTAGACCTTAGTTAAATTGGGCTATAAGACACATTTATAGAAACAGCCTTAGAAAAATACATTACCTGTAGACTAAATATTTTCATTTGAGACAGCTCAAACATTCTATTTAATCCATGATGACTAGCCTTGAACCTTGTTTGTGAAACCGGGGGCAAATTCTCCAAAACTGTTTGCCAAGCTTACGATTACATTACATATTTGAAGACACCAATGCACTTAAACAACAGCTGTCTCATACGTTTTGTTTCTAAACATTCGAATCGAACAAAATCGGCAATTTTTCAGGTTGCCTGATCTAATACTCATGCACACTCAATGAGTTCACGACATCAATCTCATTTATGGCTGGTCTACACATTAGGTGCGTCCCAAATCGCATACTTGTGCACTATTCTTCGCAATTTTGTAGTAAAAATAGTGTAAGTAGTGCGTTCACTCTGAAAACTCTCAAAATAATAAGTGCACTTTAATTACCCGGATGATGCATGCGATCATTCAACCAGTAAAATGAAGTGTGGACACTTCACGCACTCAATGACCGCAGCTTCGCTCATGTGGCGGAGCTTTCGGGGCGCACGTGTTGGCTAACTTTATTTATTTTGGATTGTGAAAGCAAAGTTCTCCTACGAGAGTGATTGTAGCGCCTCCTGATGGTGAATGCGGTTATACTCATGGCAGGTATTATTTGGCACTTTGGTCATATATTTCACTAATTTGGCAACCGTCAAACATCATCAGGGAAACGGTTTGAACTTCCGCTTAGTAAAAAAAAACATTAGTGTTCCATTTGACAACACTACATACATATACTATGCTGTTGAGTAGGAAAGTGCATAAGTACATAAGTGCATAGTGTATAGTGTGCCATTTGGGGCGCAGCTATTATCATCCTCTGAATAATCCTCTGAATGATGCTAAGATGGTATAATACACATGTACATACATAAAAACGTACATACATTTTTAAAAATCTAAATATTAAAAACTTTCAAGGATATAGGATGCTGATGACCATTAAACATGTCAAAACATCTTGTGAGATGAGTCATTTTACTCATTTTATTAAAACACATTTTCATTATAACTCCTTTATAAACTTTAGCATGCTGTAAGATACATATTCTGATCTTTTTAATAGCATCTTATCTTTTGTGGAAACAGTATTTTACATAACCAGCTGAAATGACACTTTGTAATTTATTCGTGACCATCACTCAGCTGCTACACTTGAATCATTCAAATTGGAACTATCACCCATAACACAAGTAATCATATTTTTCATTAGTACATTTACATCTTTACAGTTTCTTATTTGTATAAATGATCACATTCTGATATCTTTAGCTATATATATGTTTAGATCTGGGATTGAAATAATAACATGAACCAACGTGAACCAACCATGTCTTCTGAACTCATGAAAAAAAGCTCATATGGGATCAGAACCAGTCATAAATGTCGGTTTTTGGAAATTGAGACTTCTGCATTA
Source organism: Danio albolineatus (assembly GCA_903798035.1). Taxonomy (NCBI): domain Eukaryota; kingdom Metazoa; phylum Chordata; class Actinopteri; order Cypriniformes; family Danionidae; genus Danio; species Danio albolineatus. Next base: position 8,744,036 of record CAIGQQ010031496.1, read on the forward strand.
TTTGAAAGCTGAATAAATAAGTTTCAATTGATGTATACTTTGTTAGGATAGGAAATATTTGCCCAAGGTACAACTATTTAAAAATCTGCATTCATTCATCCTTTCATTTTCCTACGGCTTAGTCCCTTTTTTATCAAGGGGTTGCCACAGCAGAATGAGCCACCTACATATGTTTTATGCAGCGGATGCCCTTCCAGCCGCAACCCAGTACTGGGAAACACCCATACACACTCACATTCACACACACTCTCATACACTATGACCAATTTTGCACCTGAGGTTTAAAAAAATTAAAGTTAAAAATTAAAGTAACCAGTTCTTAGCAATGTACATTAATAAAGCACAATAGAGATTTCATACATTTCAGTAGGAAATTCACAAAATATCTTCACTGAACATGATCTTTACTTAATATTACAATGATTTTTAGTATGAAATAAAAAGCTAATGCTATAATTTTGACCTTTACAATGTATTTTTTGACTATTGCTATTGGTTATGACCAAAAAATAAAAAATAAACCCATACAACATGCGACTGGTTGACTACACACACATTAGAAATGTGATCATGTTTTGATATATTGACTTTTCACTCATGTGAACACATACCTGAGGTATCAGAAGAAACAAAAAGGACAAGCAATCTAAGTGGATTTCCTCAGTGTCATGGAGTAAACACAGTGTGTCACCATGACAACCTTGAGCAGCCACTTCTATTGGCTGAATCTGCTTGGTTTCAAACATGGCATTTAACTGTAATGAATAAACATCATGAAACTGAGTAAGTAATAAACATACACATATTTAAAACTAAAATTCAATGACTTTTCCAGGACTTTCTAGTAAATATTCATGACCTGATGTTTCATGTAATGTCTATACGTGTTAAATAATAAGAAAAGCAATGTATGTTCAAAGTTATTAAATTACATCATAAAACATGCACCATTTATTTTAATTTAATCTATATATCTACAGTATGCATAATTTATTTAGATAATGTTCACACAGCGCTAATACTGAGAGAGCATGTGTTTGGCCAGAAAAGAAGTAAAGACAACTAACCTATATTTAAGTATACAGATATTTGTTTAGCTAATTTCCACGACTTTTCCAAAACTTTGTGGGTTTTTCAGTTTTTCCAAAACTTTTCCACACAGTAAAATCAACAGTGTAAAAAGTGCAGTGTTACATGTCAATAACTCCAAAAATGTTGAATTAAAAATGTACAGTGTTAACGACGACGTGTTGACAGTGTGGTTGCAAGGTGCAATATGATGCGATATGCCAGACATACACCACAGAACAGTATAAAAATTAATGTTACACTGATAGGAGTACTTTCTTGATGACACTTATAGAGTAATAACAACACTAGTGGGTGTTAAATGCCCCTTTGTGTAAAACTTTGATTACTATAGTACAGTGGTTCTCAAACTGTGGTACGCGTACCACTAGTGGTACACGGGACTTCTTCCAGTGGTACGTGGAATAATCTCTGAATAATAAAAGAATAAAATGAATACACTTTTTAAACCCTTTGACGTGTCCGATAACACCGTGATCTGAGAGCATTGGCTGTTCCCTGAAGCGTACGAGTACACCGGAGTGCTTAGAATGTTTACTTTAGTGCATCGCGTCATCAAACGTTAAAAAAATCAGTCTGCTTGGCGCGGAGGAAGAAAAAGAGGCGCGCGCGCTTGCGGAGGGTTGTGTGGAGGAGATTCAGCACTTCAGCAGACCAATCCTGTTGTGTTGAGATTTCAGTTACTAACTCGGGAATACTGCACATATGAATTGGTCAAGCACTGTATATGTGTATGTAAGGGATAATCAACGGCTTGCCGTGCGTTAATGCACGACGCGCAGGCAGACAGAGAGATAGAGAGCATGTGTCAGTGCTGTTTATTCACGCTAATATTATTATACGATTTCATCAGTCCGATCATGGGTGGACAATTAAGACATTCTCAGTCAGATGAGTATTTTTCTAATTTTACGGATTTCCTGTCCGACAGTAACAGTCCTTATAGGTTTCACATGCGAGTTGCTATAGTAACTATAAACATTTGGAAAAAGCGCATTTATTTTGAACTGTGATCAAAACTAACTGGAACTACCTGTGCGTTGCACACCCTCCAGCCAATCAGAATCAAGAATATCAACAGACTATGGAATTTCTGCATTAATCACTGGCTTTTCTGACACACACAGGCCTACTGTAAATGACGAGCAGTAAGCAGATCTAATTTCTAATTTAAATATGTAATTCCGAATCGTATCAAAATACAAGTTAACGTTTAGATATCAAAGTTATGTTATATGTACATGCAATATATATCTCAAAAGGTATAAAAAATGTATGTATATACGTATATGACATGTAACCTATATTCATCAGGTCCAAGCAACATTTGCAGGTTTTGATGAATAGGCTACTATACATTAATACTTTACATGTACAGCAGTTTTCTTTTTATTATTTAAGAACAGTGCCATTTTTAAATCACTTTTAAAAGCACATTTTAATTTTAAATGGTAAAGTTATTTTTTTACTCTGCAAGCACAGTTAATGTTCAAACTATTTATAATGTGTAAAGTGGCTGACAATAATACATATTCTTAATAAAAGGAATTGATTTGTCTTTTTTTTAACTGTGCAGTTCTATCGCTGCTTAATTAGGCCTACTGCGCTACTGTATTTTAATACCGGTCATTATAGTGGTACTTGGAGAGACAATTTTTTTCTGAGGTGGTACTTGGTGAAAAAAGTTTGAGAACCACTGCTATAGTAAGTATAACATTCTACACTGTCAGTGTATTTATTCAGCACTTTAGACTGCCAATATTACACTGCAAATTAAACACTACACACGGTGTACTTTTAACACTTGATAGACTGGGACCATATATGATCTTCAGTAGTGTTAAAATCAACACTACTTATTTTACTGCCTGGAAAATGCCATGTCAAAATTCCATGACTTTTCCAGGTTTTTCATGAGTGTATGAACCCTAAATAAAGAAAATAACAGATATCTCACTAAATAACACTGACAAAAAAATGGAGTGCAGCTACAATTATGTACTTTGAGTTAAACTGTAGGGTACCATGGTGGCGTAGTCGGTTGCACGTTCGCCTCACAGCAAGAAGGTCGCTGGTTTGAGTCCCGGCTGGGTTAGTTGGGATTTCTGTGTGATGTTTGCATGTTCTACCCGACCTGTAGTTGCGTGGGTTTCTCCCACAAGTCCAAAGACATGTGGTATATGTAAATTGGCAAAGCTAAATTGTCCGTGGTGTATGAGTGTGAATGAGTGTGTATACACTCTTAAAACAAACGGTTCAATATAGAACCAAAAACGGTTCTATGGAGCGCTTCATATATGGAACCCCAAAAAGGTTCTATATAGAACCATTTTAAGGGTTCATTAAATAGAACCCCAAATGGTTCTTTGAATTCAAGTTAGATGGTTCTATTTAGAACCATTTAAGGGTTCTTTTTATTTATTATTGAATTATTGTTACTTATTAATAAATAAAAAATAAAACCAATCCAGACAATTCAAATTGTTTAAATTTATTCAATTCATTATACAAAATATTTTTTTAAATATTTAAAATTGCACCTCTGCATACTTTGCATTGGACAGCAGATCTACCTTAACAGTTTAATGGCATTCAACACTGTTATTGTAATGACTTCACTTTTCTAAGCTTTTTTACTGTTTGAACAAATACAGAGCTTAACTTTCACACATCTCTAAACGGAAGAGAAATATATCACAATGCAGATGGAAACAATACACAAACAATCAAAACATCTATTAAATAACACTACAATTTCAAAAAGTGGATGGTACCTGCATGTATTGGTCATCACAACATCCATTTTATACATAATCTAATAAGAAACATCACTAAAACATTGCAGAATGATTAGACAAAACACTGCAAACAGCCATTCCACAACCTGTAGCATGTCCATGTCTGTCAGCCTCTCTTATAAGGTAAATAGTTTTGTCCATGGGTGGCACAGTGGCTCACTGGTTAGAACTGTCACCTCACAGCAAGCAGGTCACTGGTTCGAGTCCCGACTGGGCCAGTTGTCATTTCTGTGTGGAGTTTGCAAGTTCTCCCAGTGTTCATGTGGGTTTCCTCTGGGTGCTCCTGTTGACCCCACAGTCCAAAAGCATGTGTACGGTATAGGTGAATTGGCCATAGTGAGTGAATGTGTGTAGATCTACTGTATGAGAGAGTATATGGGTTTCCAAGTGCTGGGTTGTGGCTGGAAAGGGCAGATTAGTTGGTGATTCACTCCTCTGTGGTGCCTCTGATAAATGAGGAAGTAGAAGGATAGCGAGTGAGTGTTGTCCATTGTAATACTGACACTTCAAGCCTTGGTGGAATCAGGAGAGCTGCTGAATCCTGGATGGTGTAGGACCTTTGGATTTCTGTAAAACAATATTTTAATGTTGAGTACTTTTAACCAATTAACATGTCATCAAATAGAATTACAGTTATAATCAATACAATTAAAGTGTGTGTGAGTGTGTGTGTGTGTGTGTGTTTGGGGCAAATAGTATGTAGTATAGTGTGTAGTTACCTTCTGCGGTTTCCTCTGCTGGTCCAATGAGACTGTCATGGAGCACTTCCTTCTTTCCGTCCCTTTTTGGGCCATTTCTTTTAAAGATGTTTCTGTGTTTTTTACCAAGTTTTCTATGCAGCATCCTAAATGCAAAAAAACATTTTGTTTACTTCATGTGTAAGTTTCCAAATGACATATTTTCAGCAATACAAGTTTCTTAAAGTCATCATGGACGCAAAACTATTTGGCACACAATGTAACAGTGTTTACTCACAAGCTGTGGCACTCCAAGAAGAAGAAACTGCTCCATTAGTTCTGCAAACCCCTCCATAATCTGTGCTCTGGAAAAGGGTGTTTCATTCAGTTCTTGACTTATGAGTATCTGGTGTCGCATTCCAGGTCCATCACAGTCTGAGGTAGGAAGACAGCATTTTAGAGTGTGTAAATATGAATTTATAATACAGAATTAATCTACCTTTGGCATAAAATGTATTGAACTGAACTTGCCTTGTGTTAAGTTCCTCAGAGTACAGTTCACTTCCTTTTCATCCCATTAATTTGTTTCATTTTGCAAGATGATAGATGAGCTCACCACTGAAATCCTTTCATTTTTAAATTTGTTTTGCAGACATTCCAACAAGGTATCCTGTAGGCAAATTTAAACTTTCTTTTAAAACATATTTTCTTTGCAGGACTTTTTAATAAGCAATGACCTTAATATTCTCACTGTACAAACAGCAGCAATAAGTAATGGAACATTTTTGTGATAAATATATTATTTCAGTACACAACAACCAAGTCTGACATATGCATGTTATAAAATACAATATTTACCAGGTGTCCTTGTTGATGATAATTGTGGCACAATTATGGATGTAATGCATGTCCTTCTTTAAGCTGGGATCCTTCCTCTTCAAAGCTATTTGTGTCCTGCAGCCCAGGTTACAATACAATGTTAAAGTCTTTTATAATATTCATTTCATAATACTTAATACAGTTTGTTTAGAATTAAAAGCAATAATACATACCGAGCACAAGATTTACGATGCAGTTCAGTTTCCAGGCTGTTTGAAGAAAAGAAAGATATACATTAAAATATGAATTTTAAACTTATTTAGCACAATATATACATATATGTAGCCTATATTTAACAAGGTTCAACATTTCACAATACATTTAGCCTGCATGTTTGTATGTCCTTCATAAATAACACCTGATCTATTATCTATGGATTATTAAAATATGTTTTGGCTTTAAAAGGTTTCAATAATACACTTAGCAATCATCACAATAGCGCGTGCATAGACTCGGGCGGGCGGGCGCGTGCATAGACTCGGGCGGGGCACGAGCACGAGCGCGACATGCTCCCTTGCGGTTTTAATGCAGACTAGCCGGCGTGTACACTACTTTACAGAGTTTAGCCCGAGTTAAACTCGGCTAAACTCACACACGAACAAGCTGGGAGTACTTGTTTGTTCAAGGTTGGAGATAAAAACTGCACGAAAGCGGAAATCGGCTCATAAGAAGTTACCATTAAAAGAGCGTGCACGCGCTTCACGCTGCCTCTCAATGCCCGCCATCGAATAACGCACCTGTTTTATTGTTATTGATATTTTAATTAATACTGACAAACAAATAAAGCGAAACTGTAACTTATTTCGAACAAAAAGCAGAGCAAAGTCAGCTTGACACAGATTTCTGAAGCGAAGGCTGTCGACAGAGACCATCAGAAACTTACAAGCACAGTATTAATCCATATTAACGTTACCCCTTATTCAGTCTGTCACCATATAAGACAAGGGAAGAGAAACATTACCCCGTAATACAAAATATTTCATTATTATAGTTTTAAAAGAGTAATAACGTACCTGAATGACGGAGCTGCAAAAGCGGAGTTCTCCTTTTCAAAAATTAACCGTCACTCTCCAGGCTCTTCACCACCTGTTCACCAGCAGTCCACCAATGAATGACGTCACCAGAGGGCTTTTTCATGATTATTAGTTTAAAACAATTTATTAAACCATAACAACACACTGTACAGTCTGAATAAACTGGTTATTTAATTAATTTCACAAAATAATTCGTCAAAAATGTTAAATATTAAGCATATATAAATATTAGTTATATGGTAATGTACAAACCTGCATGAAACAGAAATCCCATCATACATTGATTAGGTTTTTGACCATAGCAGTCATTTTATTAGGTTTTGACTCAAAAAGCTTTGTCTCTCTGTGTTATAGCTTATTATTATTTATAATCTTTACTATATAATTATGTTATAAATCCCACATTATAGAACCATTTTAATCAAAAAGGTTCTTTGCACTCAAAGGGTTCTAAATAGAACCATTTTTTGGGTAAAAGGTTCTACTGGCCAAGTATAGAACCCCGGGGTTCTATATAGAACCTCAAGGAACCTTTTTTTTTTAAGAGTGTAGATGTTTCCCAGAGATGGGTTGCAGCTGGAAGGGCATCCGCTGCGTAAAACATGCTGGATAAGTTGGCAGATTATTCTGCTGTGGTGATCCCAGGTTAAAACAAACGAATGAATGAACGAATGAGTTTAACTGTCATACTGAATTATTACCATGTAATAATATAGCCAGACTGGGAGCCCAGCCAAAACCAGGTATGTTCCGCTTAATCCAGCCTGGTCAAGCTGGTTTTAACTGGTTATAGCTGGTCATTTGGAAACCAGCCAATGGTCAAAACCCCTCTAAAACCAGGCTGGTCGACCAGCTAAAACCAGCCAACCAGCTTAGCCTGGTTTAAGCTGTTTTTTTCAGCAGGGATATCACTGTATTTGCACAGCTTATGGTTAAAAGTAGAGCTAAGCAGTGTTTCAAGTTTAAACAATATCAATATATATTTTTATAAACAACATGGTATGAGGTAATATCATTTATATCAATAAACTAGTTTGTTACTCCTCTGGCTTGCATGGTTCGGGACTTGTAGGGCTGCGCATCGATGGATTAATCTTCAGTGTTTGGACTCTCAGCAGTAATTATTAAACCACGCTGAAATGAACTAAACTGAACTTCAACACTGAAAACTGGACTGACACTGTTTCAATTTTTTATAATGCATGTGAAGCTGCTTTGACACAATCTACATTGTAAAAGCGCTATACAAATAAAGATGAATTGAATTGAATTGAAGTTACTATAGTGCATTTAAAAAATAGCAGAGGAGTGAGCTGCTTCGGGGAAAGTGTAAAATCCAACTTGAACTCCTAAACATGAGTCATGCCTTATATTAAGGGTTTTAAGATTTAGTTAACACATATAGTCTGACGCGGTCTGCCCTGCCAGATGCTCTGACTGACACGTGCTGCTGACAGGCTTCCTGCACTGTGCAATGTGTCTGAGATGTGGTGTTTTCCTTGGTGCATAACTTATACAGTATATACTCTCGGTGTAAAAGTATAAATGTTCCCATGCATATTCCCATGAGCTTAAGCCTTCTACATGCTAGTTTCTGATATACTTCATTAAATGGGCACTTAACAGGCAATAATTTTGACAAAGAATATTTTGGATTTACAATAAAATAACCCTACAGTGTAGACTGTTATACATACAAATATACTGTTGTGATATTAGTGACTGTAAAATCACTATTGTAATGGATGACTAATCTAGCTTTTGGGCTATTTTTAGATGTATTCTTGGATTAGATTTTCACTGACAGCTCAAATTTAGCCATGTTTTGCCCAATCTCACTATGTTTAGACATCTATTAGTTGTCTACCCAGCAAGCATTCTTTTGTATTTTAAATAAGTCTAATAGATGTCTCATAGACATCAAAACATTACCCCTTTATTCCAATACACAAATTAAACAAACTTCACACGTGTAGTCATTCATTCCCGTCTATTTTATGTGCAGATAAGATTTGAGCTCTTCTTGACGTCTACTCATTTTTAACTGACAGCCAAGTCATCCCTGTTTGTGACATATATTCAACTGAAACATGAATGCAGGATGGGGCTTAGAGTAGCTCCTCCACCTTTTTAAAAAAACAGCTAATAGCATTTCAGTTTTACAATCAGATTTGTTAAGCTCAAGGACATAGCAATAGTGTCTTGAATGAGGCAAGACATATCAGATACTACACAGCATCTCACTGGTCATAAGATTTGAAGAGAAACTGACGTAAAAATTATGTTTAAAAACAAACTAAAACTGAAAAACTTCTTGGCTGCGTCTAAAACCACCAACTACTCGGTCGCCAGTAAAGAACATTCTGGTATAAAGGTGAGCAGTATGAATACAATTCGGACGTATTACATTCGTCATTTTGTCATGATCACATGATCTACCTGTGTCAGTTGCGTCACTTGGCGTCAAGGGACATCATGGGACAGTGCAGTGTGTGTGGGATGCACACTTCTCACCGGAAGTAGTAGGTCATCTGGGTACTTCTCGCATACTGATTTTTGAATTCTATGAATTCAGACACATTACTCAGATCGCATACTGATTTAAGCATACTATATAGCAGGGATCACCAATATCAGTCCTGGAGGTCCGGTGTCCTGCAAGATTTAGCTCCAACTTGTCTCAAAACACTTGCCTGGATGTTTCAAGTATACAGTGAGAGCTTGATTAGCTTGTTCAGGTGTGTTTGATTAGGGTTGGAGCTAAAATCTGCAGGACACCGGACCTCCAGGAACAAGTTTGGTGATCCCTGCTATATAGTATGGAAGTATGCACTTTCGGACGCAGCCTTAATTTTGATTTCACAGGTACTTAAAAAAAAATGCTTGCTACAATTCTTATTAAAATATTATTAAAAATGTATTAAAAATCCCATGAAATTAATTAAAACGTTTTTAGGTGTTAGTATCAGTATTGTTAGTTTTTAAGACATCAATAAGCTAGGGTGCTAGCTAAATTCACGTTTAGAACATGTCAGGGACATGCAGTCATGGGAGTCATCATCCTCACCTGCCATCACGAGATGTATACTAATAATAAAATCTATATTTTTCCACTAATGTGTGCTAAAGATGCAAAAACAGTACCGTGCTTACACTTTCAAAGCACCTATTAATAATAGACACACAGCATCTGATTGGTCCTCAGAGAACACTGATTTACTCATTGGAGTCAGCTATAAGCCACTAGACACCTGAGTCGCTACGGCTATCACTGCTGTAATTCCTTCCTGTGATTTGGGCGTAACTCAAGTAAAGGTGGAATAAAGGCTTGCTCTTGCCTTTGGGTGAAGGGTGTCCAGAAACTTTGTCACATTAATTGATGGCTTCATTAGATCGCAATCAGAGCACTTCAGCTTGCCTCCAGGGCCCGGCTAACCCATTCCTATGCATTTGAGAATAAAGCTGGGAAAATAGGGTTTTACTGCAGTGGATATTGCGCCTGTCACACCGAGAGAACCAAGAGAAAGCCTGTCTGCTACCGGCATAATGTAGATAAAGTACAAGCAAGGTCGAGTTACATGGAGACTGATTGCGGTGTGATAGCGTGCGTTGCGGGCCAAAAAAATATTCAATGACAAAGAAGTTTAGTCAGATTTGGACGTTTTAGACACGACGGGACACTCTGTTCTCCTCATAATTTGGGGTGAGGGATAAATTATACGTTTTCCGATTCAAAGGCCAAATTGTTTTGTGAATATAAAGCCTGCATCATTATTTTCAGGCAGCTTCGGTCGGAATTATCAAAGGATTTGTTGAGGAAAAAAATCTGGTAAGGGATCATCTGTACAATTTTCCAGACAGCATGTTTTTGACTCAAGAATTACAGACAATAGCAGAGTTATTGTGTGTGTGAGCCACAAGAGATAACAGCCTAACTGCAGCAAAGTAAGAACAATAACTGCAGACCTATTACTGAATTACATCCACAGTGAGTGGTTTTGAAAGAGGACTATTTCATCTAATGTAAGAGCTGAAAGACCTTTTTTTTCGAAAACAATTGATCGCCTCAACTATACGCCATGCTACAATTATGTAATCTTTTCCAGTAATAGGGCGCAGTTAAAGTGAAGCGCGGGTATCCATTTTGGTGGTGGTAAATGTGGTGGTTTATGGCGCTTGTCTAGAAACTTCTGGTCAAGAGTATATGTCTAACTTCTGGTATGAGAAGATGTTGAGTATTACTTAAAATAGCGTAAACTAGCTACAAAATAATAATATTTATTATGCTGTGTTGAATCTGTCTATGAATTTAATTTTGACATTTTGCTGTTAATGTAGGTGTCGTCAACTTTTTTCTTCAATGAAAGAGGTTTTTAACTAAAACCGTGATGCTTGTTCATTCATACAATTCACAAAAGTCAACAAGCATTGACTGAGTTAAAAATGAACGAACAAACAAACGAACAAATGAACGAATGAACGAATAAATAAATAAATAAATAAATAAATAAATAAATAAATAAATAAATCATTACCTTCATTCATAACTGGTATAGATAAATACAGATTAACAGAAGAACTTCATGTTTTCATGGTTACTTAAAAACTAAATTGTCAAACCATTGTCAATAAAAATTGTCACTGAGGTCACTTGTAATACTACACTACCTTGTCGCCTATCCAAGTTTTAGGAACAACAAATAATAACGACTTCTAGTTGATCATTTGGTCTCAGAAGTGGCTTATATGAAAGGCAAAGGCCTCTAGATTATGCTTTTTTTTAACCAAAATAAAATGTGATCTTGCGTTGATTTTAAAATTATTTAATTAGGACAGTAAGGTCTGACTTTGCTGACAAAAAAGTCACTTAACTGAAATAATGTACAGTATCGAATATAAAGCCATGGTGCAGTGGAAGCAGAATTAATATTGTGCATGACTCCCATGAGCTTGAAAGACTGCATCCATACATCTCTGCAATGACTCAAATAACTTATTAATAAAGTCATCTGGAGTGGCATAGAAAGTGTTCTTGCAGGACTTCCAGAGTTCATCAAGATTCTTTCGATTTATCCTCAATGCCTTTTCCTTCATCTTAGCCCAGACATGCTCAATAATGTTCATGTTTGGTGACTGGGCTGGCCAATCCTGGAGCTCCTTGAACTTTCTTCCTTTTAGGTACTTTGATGTGGAGGCTGATGCATGAGGAGTGCAATCCTGCTGAAGAATTTGCCCTCTCCTGTGGTTTCTAATGTAATGGGCAGCACAAATGTCTTGATATTGCTTGATATCTGTTAATGTTACCATTCACTCTGCAGATGTCTTGTCTGCCCCCATATTGAATGTAACCCCAAACCATGATTTTTCCTTCACCTAACATGACTGATTTCTATGGGAATCTTGGATCCATGCGGGTTCCAGATAGTCTTCTGCAGTATTTATGATGATTGGGATGTAGCTCACCAGATTATTCATCGGAAAAAACTACCTTTTGCCACTTTTCCAAATGATCACCTAAAAGTCAATTTATTATTTGTTGCACTTACAAATGGGATCATTGACAAGACTTTGCAGCTAGTGCAGGCAGTTTATGCAATCGACTCCAAGCGCTAAGAATTAGGCAACTGAAAATGAATTTATCTGAGCTTATTTGCCATGCTAAATAATATGTTTGACATGAAAAACAATTTAGCTGTTACTACATAAAACACATTACCTATAATACAGCATTCTCGTGAACATGCACATTATACTGACATTGGGAAGCAGAATAAAGTTGAATAAAATTTATATTTTGATTGTGTGCATTTACAAAAGTATAAAGTCTTCAGTAAATTCAGTAAAACGATATAAAAAGGCATATGGTCTGTTTTGAGGATGTTTTTTGTAATTTTCTGGGTCTCAGAAGATTAGAATGACATGAGGATGAATAATTAATAATTATGCTGAAGCTAAAGTTTAGTTTGCTGAAACTTACACCGAAAACAGCATTTTAGTTTCATTTTCAGTACATCTCAAATGTATAACAGATTTTGTGTGTGTGTGTGTGTGTAAACTAACCCTTTAATTACTGAATGTGTTTTTTTTGATAAACAGTCATCTACTGGCAATAAGTTTCACTGTTAGAAAGAGTTGCTGAAAAATCACAAATATAAAACATTTTAGAGTACTTTCCTTTGTAAATATAATATAATATAATATAATATAATATAATATAATATAATATAATATAATATATAATATATAATATAATATAATATAATATAATATAATATAATATAATATAAT
>CAIGQQ010031496.1:8772556-8784968 GCA_903798035.1 Danio albolineatus
ACACACACACACACACACACACACACACACACACACACACACACACAAAATGACAGAAAAGCAGTGCCCGACCCGAGAAAACTCAAGTCGAGCACAACAAACAGGACAAGACAGAGCTAGTGGTTGTTTTTCAATATGCGTTCTTCAGCAGTCCTGCATCCTCGTGTTCTCGTGTAGCGACATCATCATCTGCTGAAGTTCAGTTTCAATACTCAAGACCGTAAGAACGGAGGACGCGTAAAAATTCCCGGATGTGTTCTTGATATTGAGGACGCACCGATGCAGACTTGAGCACCGAACTCGCTCTAGAAGTCCCAGAAGTCATTGCGACTGGAGGTGGGAAGCGCAGCATTTAGTATAGATTTATTATTAAAGTTCAGAGATATACTTATTTACCTCAGGCGTTTCCCTAAATGAGACGGTGAAAGTAAACATTACCATAAAAATCTTAATAAAGGCATAAACACATTAAGGTTGTTTATTTGTTGAAATTCGCATTAAAATCTGTTTTATTTGTGTTGGGCAATGTATATTTATAATGTCTTTATGCAAAGTATATATTGTGAAACGGGGGAAACAATAAATCGCTGTATGAATGCTGTAATGTTTAAATCATTTTCGGTTAAAGATGCGTGAGGGTCACGTGACCATCAGGAAGAACGCAGCATCTCATTTCTCACAGGACATGCTCTCTGTCCTCGAGGTCTCCCGAGTTCATTCTCCCGATGTGACCTGGCAAGACTGGTCTCCACAAGAACACAAGTTTTTCGTCTTTCGAATGAGATGTTAAACTGAGGTCCTGACTCTCTGTGGTCATTAAAAATCCTATGTCACTTCTCGTAAAGAGTAGGGGTGTAAACCCGGTGTCCTGGCCAAATTCCCTCTTGGCCCTTAACCATCATGGCCTCCCAATCATCCCCATCCACTAAATTGGCTGCATAACTATCTCTCCTCTCCACCTATAGCTGGTGTGTGGTGAGCGCAGCGGCGCCGTTGACCTGTGGCTGTCGTCGCATCATCCAAGTGGATGCTGCACACTGGTGGTGGTGTGGAAAGACCCCCCTCATGATTGTGAAGCGCTTTGGGTGTATGACAATACACAATAAATGCGCTATATAAATACATATTACATTACACATTACAACAAGAGTCCGTTTTCTGCTTCTTGGAATTGAGAAACAGCCAGTGTCTGGATTCTGCCACCAAAACAAGAATTTACAAGACTGGAGTGGCAGAACCATGACAGAACGTTCTACTTTTTACTCATACTTGAGTAATATTTAAAACATATACTTTTACTCTATTTTCACTACATTTTTAGGCAAGTAATGGTACTTTTACTTAAGTATGATTTTTCAGTACTTTTTCCACCACTGGTGCCTAAATGGAACTCACTTCCAGGTCTTGGTCTTCATCCCTTAGAAAAATCTTGTTTTGGATGAAAAAAAAAAGTATTTATATATGCACACATGGTACTGCAAGCCTGTTTAATTTTTTAAGAATCAGAGAAGGAAGAAAATAGTTATAAAAAACATATAAAAGTTGGTTTTCGTTTTTTGGTTCAAAAAACAAAACAACTTCAAAGTCCATGCTCTGCAAAACACGCTTCAAATGCATTTCAGTTGAACACATTACAAAGCAATAGCTCTTTGAAGTCACACGCTAAAAGAATAATCATAATACGAATTTGTGCAGCACACAGCAGATCCATTAAGATACCGTAATCCCTGGGTGTCTCCGCTCCGTTATGTTGCCGCTAAACAATCCTTTCCTTGCTGGAGCGAGCCTTTGTATCGAAATTAATTTCAGGACAATGAAGCCTTTAATATGCTCATAACAGAAATGCTTGGATGAAGATGAATGTGTGCAGCTCGGGGAAGCGCAGGTTTATCTGCTTTAGAAAGCGAGACGTGTGAAGCAGCAGGCTAGCGGGTCTCTCAGGCCTTTGATTAATAGCCTTAGCTCGTCTTCAGGCCCTCCTCCCTGAGCTTGTGTAATAACTGCCCCGTGGCTGAGCTCCACTCCAGACGTTTTGAGGAGAAATGGATGGCTGACTGTTCGTCTTCGAGACAAGCATCAGCTGGGGCAATTAAACAATACAAACATGCAGGCCTTCACAATTCGTTACACTGTTGGGTCTGACAGAACAAGAACTATGGGGAACGATTGGAGAGGGCTTCCAGATAGCTCGACCAATCATGTTTTGAATTACTGCTTAAAAGCACACGTCGATAAGGAGGAGAATGATGACATCGTCTCGCAGTGGATTGGGACTCACTTAACGGCCTGTTTGTAGGACAAGATTGTTAGTGTCAGTCACGGCTGAATGCGTGATATTTTCTTGAAACAAATGGTTGTATGTGTGTCATTTAGGCCCTGTTTCTATCACATATTAACATGTGTTTTCTGTCATCCACTCACAAGTGGTCAACCGAGACCTATTAACAGTTTCACCTGGTGTTAACATGCACTCAAATATGTTTCTCTTGGGACCACTTGTGTTCAGATTTTATTAAGACCCTTTCCTCCTGTTTGGTCAAGATTTACATCATGCGGGAGCAGTGCATTGGACAAGAAAGTGACCTGAGGGTTTACACAACAGCAACAATCTCATTGAATGCTTTTCCAGATACATCTGGAAGTGGTTAAAAGAAATGGACATTGGACATTCAAGACTTATTTACATCTGCATTTAGCAACCCAAGCTCATTTTGAAAACGTACCCCTATATACATTTCTGGAGAGCGCTAAATACGTCCCAGGATGTAAGTTTTTTTTTTTTTTTTACAGTTTTTGTTTTGCCGCAGTGTACGCTTTTTGAGATCTCAAATTTCTCTAGCGAGTGCCATTCACGTAAATCCACAAGCCGCTGTTGACTGAATGACTGATCGACTGACTGACTATTCGACTGACCCACCCCCTTTCCTAAACCCAACCGACAGTGTTTTCAAAAGCAATCCAGAAAAATAAAAGCCCCTGATTTTAACCACATTTTCAGACTTTACCACATTCTCACTCTGCTATTTACTTGTTTATTTAATGTTTTACCTGCTCTCTGGAACCTTTCTTCTCCAGATTCGAACTCCGTCATTGTGGTCAACTCCTCTCTGTGACTCAAGACCACCACTGCATCTTAAGGCGAGCAACTGGACAAACTGGCAACATCGGGAAAGCTGTCCATATGGAGGTAAGTGGCCAGTTGGTAAACGCTGAGAAGAAAAGAAACAGTATCATACAACCTCGTAGCATTCGTTTTGAAGACACAATGCAGCCATACGTACCTCTGGCTACGTAGTCCGTGATCTCCAGAAATGTATATAGGGCTACGTTTTCAGAATGAGCCTACTGTACTTTGGCATTTAGCCTTGTCCATTTGTGATTGACAAAAAAATCTTGATTCCAGGTGTAAATAGGACCATGGACCATACAAAATAAGGCAATGAAGCAACGGCTCAGTGGTTAGCAATGACACAACGTTAAACGATGTTTAATAAATGCTTTTTCATAACTATTCATTTAGCTTATGCTAGTAAATACATTAACTAATGGACCATTATTCCAAAGTGTCACATAATATTTACATTATGCAAAAAATATTTGCAATGTTCTTTCAAAAACTGTTGATGAAAGGTTGTTTGGGAGAATGGTTCTTCACTGAATTATGGACTTTAACTAGAACTACAACAGCGTTCACAGCTGGAATGTTCCACGATCTGAAATATTATTACATTAATTCTCTTTTCTTCATCCACATTAAGCTGCTTTGACACAATCTACATCGTGAAAGCGCTGTAGACATAAAGATGACTTGACTTGAGCTGCTTGAAAAGAGCAAACATACACTTGCTGGACATACAACCCCTATCACCAAAGAGCCATGTTTATGTGATTTAATTTCTGTCACTTTTCTACCATTTACAATTCTTCTCATGGTCTTATGGGATAGTAAAGTGTCCACTGGGTGAGCATATACTGTATACACAATATATAACTCAAGAGATCTTTTTCATGGCTAACTGAACATAATGCCTTAAAAGGTACAAACGTGTACCCTAAAGCAGTGTTTCTCAACCACATTCCTGGAGGACCACCAACACTGCATGTTTTGAATATCGCCTTTGTCTGTCACACCCATTACTGGTCTTTCAGTCTCTGCTAATGAGCTGATGATCTGAATCAGGTGTGTTTGGTTAAGGAGACATGAAAGATAATAATAATACTAATTATTATTATTATAATAATAATAATTCCTTACATTTATATATTTTTCTAGACACTCAAATCGCTTTACACAATGGGGGTGGGGGGTGTGGTGTCTCCTTGTGCACAACCAGTGTGGAGCATCCACCTGGAGGACGCGACGGCAGCCATATTGCGCCAGATCGCACACCACATACCAGCTGATTGGTGGAGATGAGACAGAGTGACGAAGCCAATTACGATATGGGGATGGTTAGGAGGCCATGATGGACAGAGGCCAACGGGCAGATTTGGCCAGGATGCCAGGGGTAAACCCCTACTCTTTTTCGAAGAACATCTTGGGATTTTTTTAATGAACACAGAGAGCCAGGACCTCGGTTTAACATCTCATCCGAAAGACGGCGCTTATTGAGCAGTATAGAGTCCCCTTCACCATACTGGGGCGTTAGGACCCACACAGACCGCAGGTTAAGCACCCCCTGTTGGCCTCACTAACACCACTTCCAGCAACAACCTAGCTTTCCCATGTGGTCTCCTATCCAGGTACTGACCAGGCAGAGCCCTGCTTAGCTTCAGTGGGCGACCATGTGAGAGTTGCAGAGAGCTAGCTGCCGGCAAATATGCAGAGCTGGTGATTCTCCAGGAACGTGGTTGAGAAACACTTCACTAAAGGTACCAATGTCCACCTGTATGGTACTAAAGTGTAGCTTTTAAAAAGGTACCTCTACTATACATCAATATTAAATCTTTAAAAAATGCCATAGGACTCAAATAAAGTCTACATCTTCTGTTTGGACGTGCTCTCTGTCCCCTTTGTCAAGTTTGCTGGACGAGTGATTTCATGCATATTCACACCCACATTGACCAGACTTCACAGTTGCCATATGAAATCACCCTACCTCGACTCCTTCATATTAGCTGAAATGCTAAGTAATTCCTATTTGATTTTCCCAGCGAAGGATCATTCCTCACGAATCCTCAGCTGAGAGTCTCCCTCCACGAACATCCAACACCGCGCGAGCTCCATCTGGCCGTAATTAAAGCGAGCCTGCTCCTAGACACCAATAACTCACAAGTAATTATACATCAATTAATAAATCCCCGAAAGCTTATTAAACACGCTGTAATAATTAGCTACCTGCACCTGATGGTTTATTGACTATTAATTGTGTGGAGAATAATGAACAGAAAGAGGATGCTGATAATTGTCTTTCTTATTAGTTCGGGGGGAAGTATTATAGAAAGAGTGAAGGGAGAGAGAGAGATTTTCCTTTAATTACTAGCATTTATGACCTGTAATCCTATTATTATGTACAGTCATTGCAGGAAGCAACGATAAGCTCATTATTCAAGCGCCAATGCTATATGAGACGTGCACATGGCGCTCAGAGGATCAGCGATGAAACTCCCTGAACAAATGCGCACGAGGGGTGACCGCGTTCGGGTAAGTGAATGTGTGTGTCGTCGCTGGTTAGCAGGAGGAGACGATGTGGGTTGAATTGGATATTGATCGCGTGTGTATTGAGCAGCATGTAATGAATGAAGACGACTGGGCCTGTACATGAGCTCTGCTTGGTGACCCTGGACGTCGAAATTGAATGAAAGAGCGGTGCTTCATTTCTTTTGGTGTGTGTGCGTGTCCATACAAGACTATATTTAGAATACTGAAGCTGTTTTTTGAGATACATGCATTTTTTTGTTCAGTGGGTTATTTTTTCCGTTTTTTTGTGACATGGAAAGCACATTTATAATTGGCTGCATAATTTAATTCAAGTTTATTTGTATTGCAATTGTCACAATAAGTATCGTTCCAAAGCAGCTTTACAAAACGTACACATTATTACATTGTAATGAAAAGGAGAAAAGTGTTGTGTAGGGTGGACAAAAGAGCTGTCAAGCAAAATATATTTATTTACACATTGTCGTTATTAATAATAACTTGACTTCTAGTTGATCAGTTGGTGTCAGAAGTGGCTTATATGAAAGGCAAAGGCCTCTAGATTACGCTTATTTTACCAAAATAAAATATGATCATGCCTTGATTTTAATTATTTAGTTAAGACAGTAAGGCCTGACTTTGCTTTAACAAAAGTCTTGTCACTTAACAGAAATAATGTACAGTATAGAATATAAAGTCATGCTGCAGTGGAAAAAGAGCTCATATTGTGTATGACTCCCATGGGCTTGGACGACTGCATCCATACATCTCTGCAACGAATCAATTAACTTATTAATAAAGTCATCTGGAATGACAAAGAAAGCGTTCTTGCAGGACTCCCAGAGTTCATCAAGATTCTTTCTTAAGATTCATCTTCAATGCTTCCTCCATCTAATCCCAGACATGCTCAATAATGTTCATGTCTGGTGACTGGCCTGGCCAATCCACTTTTATCTTCTTTGCTTTCAGAAACGTTGATTTAGAGGCTGAAGTATGAGAAGGAGCGCTATCCTGCTGAAGAATTTGCCCTCTTCTGTGGTTTGTAATGTAATGGGCAGCACAAATGTCTTGATATCTCAGGCTGTTGATGTTGTCATCCACTCTGCAGATCTCTTTCATGCCCCATTCTGAATGTAGCCCCAAACCATGATTTTTTTCTTCACCAAACTTGACTGATTTTTAGTGGGAATTTTGCTGTAATTTTTTATTTCTATTATTCAATAATAGCTGTGGCTTTTATATTATATTATATTATATTATATTATATTATATTATATTATATTATACTACAGGGCGTCACAGCAAGTGGGTAGCACAATCGCCTCACAGCAAGAAGTTTTCTGATTTAAGCCTTGTGTTTGCGTGGGCATGTGGACAGGTGAATTGGGTAGGCTAAATTGTCTGTAGTGTATGTCTGTGAATGAGTGTTTCCCACTGATGGGTTGCAGCTGGAAGGGCATCCTCTGCCTAAATCATATGCTGGATAAGTTAGCGGTACATTCAGCTGTGGTGAACCCAGATTAATAAAGGGACTAAGCCAAAAAGAAAATGAATGAAGGAATATTGTATTACAAATTTTTCTTCAGCTTATTCCCTGATTTATTAGGGGTCACAACAGCGGAATGAATCGCCAACTTCTCTGGCCTATGTTTTACGCAAAGTATGTTATATTATATTATTTTATATTACATTATATAATGTTATGGGTGACACGGTGGCTCAGTGGTTAGCACTGTCGCCTGACAGCAAGAAGGTAACTGGTTCGAGTCCCAGCTGGGTCAGTTGGCATTTCGGTGTGCAGTTTGCATAATCTCCCCATGTTGGCGTGGGTTTTCTCTGGGTGTTCCGGTTTCCCCCACAGTCCATAGATATGCGCTATAGGTGAATTGGATGAACTAAACTGGCCACAGTATATAAGTCTGGGAATGTCAGTGTGTATGGGTGTTTTCCAGTACAGGGTTGCAGCTGGAAGGACATCAGCAACATATGCTGGATAAGTTGGCAGTTCCGCTGTTGCAACCCCTGGCAATATAAAGAGACTAAGCTGAAGGAAATTGAATGATTGATATTATATTATGAATTTTCTGTAACGCCCAATGTTTAACATGGTTAACAAACAAGTAATATGTGAAAACTGCTTTACTTTCTAAAAGAGCCAGAAGCATCCATAGTTAAAGCAACAGTCCTCCAGTGCTAAAAAATAAAAAACTCATAAACTGATCAATACGTATGCCAGTCCGTGAAAATGAAAGGAACTGAAGCTAATCAAAGGTCAAAACGGCAAACAATCAACCCAAGCGTAATAGAGGTGTATAGCAGTCTAGTAATTCGGCCAGTGGTCAGAACTCTAATTCAGTGCATTGATTTGTCACAATTGATGTTATTTCTTTGTCACCGAATACTCTGACATTAATATGATTAATGCCTAATAGTTAAGAGAAGCATCTGTAATCGGCTCACTGATTAATTTCTCGTCCTTCAGTCTACTGGGATTGAGAGTGGAAAAACTATTGATCACCCGCTATCATCGGCGTTTATCTTGGTTAAGACATCAATTCCACTAACTCTGATAGACTCAAATGTTCAGTCAATCAATGCTTCATGTGAAGGTTATATGGATTTTACACAGGAACGTCTTTAGGAGGAGAATATACTAAAACACTTTGTGCTTCTTGAAACTGTGATATAGTTGAACACGATTTACTACATGTAAATACAGAAATGCTGAATAAATTGAAGAAGAAAATTTGATGAATATTTGATTTTTACATGTTTAATGTACTTTAACCCACATGAAAAAAATAATATAGTAATTTATAATGATGTGGTGATTCTACAGTTATTATGTTAATGTGTGTGTTGCGTTTTTTTTGTTCACAACCAAACTGATTTCAGTCACCTGTCTAGCAAGAAAAAAATAATGGGCTGTAATTCCAGCTACACTGGGACCTCCATTTCAAGTTACGAATATTTTGGATGACATATCAACACAACAAAACAGAGATATGATCACAATCTGTAAATTGTGGGCACTTGCGATCCATATACTGCCCCCTCAGCAGTTTTCAGTGATTTAAAACCGTCATGTCCCTGTCAGAGCTATCTATCTTGTGCACATTCCTCACTGATTTACTCATTATTGACGGCGTTATAGCTCGTAAGTGTCTGCTTTTAAATTTAATGTTAGCTTAGAAACTATTAGCTTTGATACTATTTGGAAATCTATTCTTTCACTTCTGCTGTTTATACTTTGACTTTGCGTTTTAATGTAATTTAAACTTTTTAGTCATCCTCATTCAGATAAGCAATTAAAGATAAAAGGTGTGATTTCATGCAATACAAAAAATGTGATCTATATGATTAAATGTCCTTGTGTTTTAGCTTATATCGGTAAAACAAAACGGTGTTTAAAAACACGAATTGCTGAACACAGAAATAATATACGTAAGGGATAATCAACGGCCTGCCGTGCGTTAAAGGATTTTAATGCACAATGTGGAGGCAAAGGACCACACGACACGCAGCGGAGTGTGGTCGCCTCTGCGAAGTGCAAGGTAGGCCTATATTTAACTATATATAACTAGTTTTTCTCTTTGCTGGGCAATATTTTTCCGAATTTTTTTCCGTTTTTAGCTGTTAGATTTTCTAGTCCCTCCACTGAATCATCTGTGACAGACTGACAGGCAGACAGAGAGAGAGAGAGTATCTGCATGCTGTTTATACCTGATAATATGATTAAGATGCGATTTCATCAGTCTGATGACAGGTGGAAAAATAAGACATTCCCAGTCACACCTGGGGTGTATTTCCAGTCACATTCCCAGTCACACGTTTTTTTTTTGTCTACTTTCTATGTATCACTTCTCTGATGAGGGGATGAGGGAGGATCTGTATGTATATCTCTTAACATTAATGCTGCGAAAGCTGGGCTACGATTTACATTTCATAATGAACATACAATATTCATATTATTATACTTATAAAAAGAACGATATCAATTAAATTCGCTTTAGGAATACGTATTATGAAGAGAAAGCAGCCAGAGCCTATTTTAGATCTGCTGTTAAATATGTAGGGAAATTTAGGAAAAGAAACACATATCGGGACAGGTAGAAGAGCATTCTGCTTTATTTATTTAAAACAAAAGCAATCAGCTAAACACGCAGGATCAGTGTAATATTACATTATTTACGCTCATAGATTAATTATGAAACTTTGTGATCTTTGTGATCTGCCAAAAACATACACCTAAGAAAAAAAAAAGTTTAAATGTCCAAAGACTGACTGTTAGATACACCAAAGATTAATTACATATCCTGTTTTAACAACAGAGACGCATGAGATTAGATCCAGCGGCGTAGAACCGGAGATTCTCTGGCCGACATAAAGCTTCCCTTGGGGGGAGCTGCCGCTGACCGCCTGGAGCTTCCAATTTTTTTAAAGACGCGCTATCCATACACATTAACTGCCGATTTGACTTTAAAATAACTACATTCTCGCTTGAAAAACTCTTAAAACTTGATTTCATGGCATATTTTCCAAATTTTGCGAATTTCCCGTCCGCGATTAATAGCCCTCATTGGTTTCATGCGCAGCACATGCTATTTGCTATGGTAACTGTAAATGTTTGGGAGAAGCGCATTTATTTGGAACTGTTATCAAAACTGATTGGAACTACCTGTGCGTTTCAACGAAATATACCACACCCTCCAGCCAATCAGAATCAAGAATTTCAACAGACCATGGAATAAGATTAAATGATCAACGAAATCCTATCTCTGTTCATTTTATTGCGTTGAAACACAACCTGTCGACATTAAGATACATTGGTATTGAACAAGTGAAGGTTCCAAGAAGGGGTGGGAATATTGACAGACTTTTATTACAGAGGGAAGCGTTTTACATTTACACATTGAACACTTTGTCTCTGAGAGGTTTAAATTTGGATTTTTATTTAAAATATTTTTTGTAAGTGTATATATGCATATTTATGTGCAAATGTGTGTGTATGTATATGTATCCTATGCTGTCATATGCATACGAAATTTGACGTGTATACAATTTTTTTCACCTGTTACACTGGCCTTGTGGTTCACTGATGTGACCATTTCTTGTAGGTGTTCTGCGTTATATTCTTACACTGAAAACTCTGTCTTCGAGGAAGTTAAAATTTGGATTTATATTTTAAATCTGTTTTTGTAATGGTATGTATTTCATATTGTTGGATATATATTGTGGTGTGTATATGTGTCTGATTGCTAGCTTGCTGGCTGATTACGGTGATTGACTGCAGGTGTGATGTGTAGAGCTGTACCATTATTTCTTGGGTACTCATTTGTATATCTCTTTACCTGATGAAGACCATGTAGGTCGAAATGTTGTTACATTAAAAGATTTTTTGAAGATAGATAGATAGATAGATAGATAGATAGATAGTTAGATAGATAGATAGATAGATAGATAGATAGATAGATAGATAGATAGATGGGTGGGTAAGTGGATGGATGGGTTGATGGATGGATGGATACGATAGACAGACAGACAGACAGACAGATAGATAGACAGACAGACAGACAGACAGACAGACAGACAGACAGACAGACAGACAGCTGAAGTGGTAGTGTGCCGATTCTCTTTTTGTTTGCTACGGAGTATATATTTGAACGAGCACCTGCCTCCGAGATTTTTAGATGTGCGCACGTTTCTGTTTTTGTTTGTTTTACGACTTAAACTTGCAAATTGGAATAGAAACTGTATACAAAGGATACAAACGCACTGACAGTCATATGTACCATTTGGCACAAATACAGACATTTCACCCACCTGGTTGTTCAAATGAACTATCAATTGGGGAAAATTTGACACTAATAAATGTTCTGTGTGGTATCTCGAGCTGAAAATTTCAACATGTGAAAGCGTATCCCTGCACACATTTCCAGAGAGTACAAATTATGTAGCCAGAGGTACAAATAAACACTAAGCTACATATGACGCCGCTGATGGCTTCTGTTTCTTTTTGCGCTAGATGACCGCTTACCTCCAAACTAGTTTGCCCAGTGGCTCGCCATGTACATTGGCAGACTTGAGATGGAGAGAAGAGTTGACTGCGATGACGTGGTTCGAGTCTGGTGAAGAACGCTTCCAGCAAGCAGGTAAAACAAAAGGCAAACAAATAAAGTAAGGGTGAGAACGGGGTAAGATCTGAAAACGTGGTAAAAATTAGGCAGCTGCAAGGGCTTTTCTGTTTGTGGACTGCTTTTTAAAATGCTGTCGGTTGAATTTAGGGAAGTGGGCGATCAGGTCCATCTGTGCTTTAGAAAACACTATTGATTGGATTTAGGGAAGGGGTAGGTGGGTTGATCGGTCTGTCAGTCAGTCGACAGCGGCCTCTGGTGGATTTACGCGAGAACAGCAGGCGCGAATGGCACTCATTAGAGAAATCTGAGATATCAAAAAGCGTACACAGTGGCCTCTGTTGGATTCATAAAAACAAGAACTGCAAAAAAAATAAATAAATTAACAGACCTCCCGGTGGGGATTTTGCAATCACCAAAAATGTAGACAGGGGTACATATCAATAATGAGCCTGGGTTGAGATAATGAGATATTCTAGGGCAGTGATCCTCAACTACCTTGCTGCTGATCGGTACCGGTCCGTGGATCAATTGGTACCACTTTGCACAAGAAATCATTAATTATTTCAATTTTATTCATTATCTGATCGCAAATCTATCTATCTATCTATCTATCTATCTATCTATCTATCTATCTATC
>CAIGQQ010031496.1:8787717-8820648 GCA_903798035.1 Danio albolineatus
TATCTATCTATCTATCTATCTATCTATCTATCTATCTATCTATCTATCTATCTATCTATCTATCTATCTATCTATCTATCTATCTATCTATCTATCTATCTATCTATCTATCTATCTATCTATCTATCATTTTCTCAGTATTCTTTGTATCCTCATACCGTATAATGCACACAAACATGGTCTGCACATTATGGGGAGAAACACACATATATATTCTGCACAATACAGGGAGAATCCAGTGTGTGCCTGGAGCCTAAATTCATGCCAGTAAGTACCTGAGCAGAGCAGACCTGTGAATGATGAATGACATCATTAACCCACTCAGTAAAACTCTGCGGCATCTCAGGTCTCTGGTTGGTACAGAAAAAGCTGATGAGCCAGTGAGGGAGAGAGAGGAAGGTGAAGCACACTCAGACCTATCTGACACTCCAACAAAGAGACCTATAATACATATGAAGAACATTTTAAGATATAAGACAGTATGACAGATACACACAGTATACACATTTACACACATGCATGCACCTTCGTTGATAATACATATGACTTATTCCAGAATTCAGGATACGTGTCAAGCATTTTCAATTAATTTTGCTCAAAATGAACTGTTATACAACAAATGTAAAGTTTACAGTAAACTGAATGCATAGATAATTTAAAACAAACTGAAACTTGCTAAACCGTAACAGAATTAACATTTTCCACCGTGTTGTGCTTTAGCTCAAGATGCTAACCTGAAACCAGACACCACACGGCATTAATAAAAACACAATTGGAACACATTTTTCTCATTATTGTTTTTGAAAAGTGAATGAGGGATTCACAAGTATCACAAGTACAGTGTTGGCATTTCCTAAACGTTTGTAGAAATGAATGAGAGAAGATTAATGACACACCTCAATGCTTTGCAGAGTTTCCCGTCAGAGGAAGTTACATCACTCGGAGCAAGTCACATGCTTTAAAGACTGTTATGCCGGTTTATAACTGATGTAAAAGAGTTGACCACAACATAGGGGCAGACAGAAAAAAAAATACTGAAATCACAAATACTACACAAAATTAATATTTCTGTCAAATTGATTGAAATTAATAGCATAAACACTCACAAAAAATGATAAAAATTATACAAATGCTCCATCACAATTGAAGCTGAATGTATAGTTCAGGAGGCAGAGATAGTCAAAAATATTAGTGGGAGTTTTTAAACCCCCCTCTTTCAGTTCAAGTCGACAGTACCTCAGATTTTTTATTTTTATTTTTTTCAAAAAATGCTGAGAGATGGGTGTGGACAAAGACTATACACAAGCCATGTCAATCGTATAGAGTCAACAAACACACTGGAATCTCAACAAATACTTGCTTCACAGACATAGAAAATAAATCCACATAAAGCTTGAAATCTGTACGTTTAAATTAACCTAATTAAGTGTACTTCAAAACAAAAGTTTTTTGGTTTTGTAATCTGTATGATTGAAGGGTAAACATAACAGAATAAACAAAGCTTATTTATGACAAAAAAGAGTCAACAAAACATGCCAAGTGAAATCCTTTACAAATCCGTCATCCTGATAAATCCAGTAAACTACAGTGCCTGAATTAAAACCTCAAGTAAACTATACCTTCTTGAAGCTTAAGTAAACCATCTTCATTCAAGTGTGGCCATCTTAGGTCACTTGCATTTATTTAAATCAAATCCCAATACTCTTCCCAGTCAGTGTGGCACATGCATTGGTTTGCCCAGCACGCAGGGCCTCTGACACTTCCCGGACGTGCCCTTGACATTTCGGCAGGTTATTAACCTTTTGGGATGTGAGCACGAGACACTGATACAAAGAGAAAGGATGCAGGTGATGCAGTAGCGCTGACAGATCATTCAGTTCTAGGATGTGTGCTCTTGTAGGTACGACCGATGACAGCAATGAATGAAATGAGAGTGTTGTTGATACCAAAGGAACATTGGAGAATCCGAGTGGAATTACAGAAGAATTTGGGATTCCCTAAAGAAGTTTGCTTAAATGATTTTGCACTAAACAAACTTTGAAATGAATGGGCTCTATCATACACCTTGTTCAATGCACAAGGTACGATGCAAGATTTTTTTTTGCTAGTTTCAGCCACGTTGTTTCAATAGGAAATGCATTTGTGCTGATTTGTGCACCCATAGAAGCCAACCTGATTTTACCAAGTAGGACATGTTCCTGAATTAACATCTATGTTGATCCTGTAACAACATTCAATCAGTCAATCAGAGTTAAGGAATACGTTTACTGTTTATATTAAGTTTATTAAAGTTAGATTTATGCACTTCTACATGATTGTTATCTAAGTACTATTCCCCTCTGATTTAAGGCAAGGCAAGGCAAGGCAAGGCAAGTTTATTTATATAGCACATTTCATACACAGTGGCAATTCAAAGTGCTTTACATAAACAGGAATAAAATTTAAGTATAAGAAAATAAAAACAAATAATAAAAAACAGATAAAAACATATTAAAATGAGTTAAGACAAGTTATAAAAGAATGAAAAGAAAAGAATTATTTAGGGAATAATTTACAGTTATGGTTGGGTTTAGGGGTAGGGAATAGGTATGGATTACATTTTCAAACAAAAATGGTGTTCCAGGATCAACACAGATGGTAATCCAGGATCGCATCACACTTGGCAAAATCATGACGTGCCATCCAAAGGAACGCAGATCTGAAAAGGAGTTGTTATGGCACATTGCTATTTTGAGGCAACTGAAATAGGCTACGCCATTGACCGACTAAAAGCTAGTTGAAACTTAATGACACAGATTTTTTTGTTGTTATTTAAGCCTTTCACGAGTACAATTATGCCGGTGTCATCAGCCTTAGCTGCTCTCAGAAGCGTACGGTCAAACCGGTGTGATCAGCTGCTCAAATTCAAATCTGATGGCTCACGCTGAGGCAGACAGATGTGCCTCAATTTATCCCTGTTTTCAAACAAATATTATTGTTTTAGGTTTCAGACATTGAAATACTCATAACTACAAGGAAAACGTACAATTTAAGGTTTGTAAAATACACACGGATGTCTACGCAGATATACACTGATTATAATACTATAATATTTTCTCTATTGCTCTCCTAATAAAAAGTCACTTACTTTTAAGTATTTTAGAAGAAAATTATGAATAAACATGATGTAAATCTATGAGTTCGGATCTCTCCCACAGCGCAGACAAAACATGGTGGCACCCATACCCGTCATATAACAAATAATACAATTATTATTAAGCTGTTTAAAAGGCAAAATATACTAACAAATGTTCTAACATAATATAATATAAATTAGGACATTTGTAAATATTTACAGAAAAAGAAAAAAGAAACAAAATACAAGATATACTTCGATCATTGGGGCTGGTGGCTCATGTGATAAACTTGACGAGTCATCATGGGAACTTTAGAACACAGCTGGAGTATTTAAAACTCATGTGTGAAAAGCTTAAAGAGCATGTTAGTCATATGAGCCTATAGGTGGGTCCACAGGGATGCACAGTAACAGCACACACATCTTTAAATATTAAAAACTGAAGGATTAAAATGTAAAATATGTATGTAAACCATTTTAATTTATTTCAAGAGTTCACACTTATCTGATGGTTGATTATAAAGCTAGCTTGGCATGCTGTCCCAGGAGAAAGCTCTGAGCTCATAAGATCCTCGAGCCCAGGGCTCCCTCCTGTTTGCAAGGCGAGAGGAGAGTTTGAGCTCAGGTAGATCTCGAGAACTCCCCTGTGGGTAGTAGCTAATGATAAGATAGTGATTGCTCTTAAGAGATAACAATTTACTAGAAGCATGTCTATGGTATAACTTAAGTTGCATGTTTTTGGACGGTGGGATGAAACCAGGGAACCCGGGGGAAACCCACATGAGCACGGGGAGAATGTGTAAACTCCACACAGAAATGTCGGCTGGCTTGGTAAGACTAGAACCAGTGACATTCTTGCTGTAAGGCACCAGTGCTAACCACTGGGCCACCGTGCCACACATCTAGGGAAGGAGGAGGAGTAGGTGCGGAAGGGGGGATTCTTCAAAACGAAGACGGCTGTGAAATGGAACTTAGGGTATTTATAATGGCTTAGGAATCGTCTGATTGGTGAATCATAAACTGGATGTGGGACCAGCCGCAAGTGATCAAAAGAACACGATCCTCTTGAAATTAGTTTATAAGTAAACTTCACAAAAAAAAAAAATGTTACTTTCTTCCCAAGCCTTTTTCGGGGGGCTTTGGTGGAATATGGCTCATTCTTTAGATAGTCTGTGCGCTTTAACTTTGCAAACAAGCAGATCTGTTTTCTTGAAGTGTTCAGTTTTTCCACTTACAAAGTTTGCCATGTAAAAAGCGAATACATTTGCCATGATTGCCTTAAAGGGAATGGGTGATGAGAATCTGTTTTTTTTAATGCACGTTATGCACAAAACACATCCATAACTCTTTAAGAGAATAAGGACAAACATTTTAAACCATAATCTAGGAAGCGACCTTAAAATAGCAAATAGTGGACACATATTGACTTGGGCTGTAAACTTTGGACCATGTGCTTGTATCGTTAAAATAGAGACTGACTGCCCCAGTAAAGCAACGGCATGTCAAGTACTGGAAGAATCGGAACATATTTAACTGGCAAACTTTGACCCATCATGCGGAGGTCCCTGCATTACACACGAAAAATATGTTTCCCCTTAGCCTTTCCATCTTTAATACACTCACCTAAGTCTCATGGCACACCAGGGAGCAGCAAAAGAGTAGAATAAAGGGCAAGAGTAGAGAAGAGAAGAGAAAAGCGAGATGGAGAGGGAGTGTTAGTTCCATTATTCATCTCACACTGGATTGGCCAGCTCATATTCTTTCCCAAAGGAAGGCATATGAAATTTCAATTGGCATCATTCTGTGTGTTGAGTTTTAATGTCAATATCATAGACGGGGTTTTCGGCAGCCTTGCAGCCACAAGAAACAGGAAACTTCAAAGGAGCAGCTCTGCGGAATCCCTCAGTCTTGAATTAAAAATGTTAACCTTGGAGACATGTTAAGTACAAGGCAGGTACCGTTGTAGAATTCAAATGAACAGCTCTGATGATGCTTGGAGATCAGGGGAATTATTTTGCACTTTCTGCTTTTCTAAATGTGCTTTAATTCGTGTTCGTTTCGTGTCAGAGTTTAAAAATACTGCACGCCATTACTGAGCGAAACTGCTCTTTTGGTGGAACACATCAAAATAACTGGGAAGATGTTAGATGTTGAGATGCATTCAAAGACACGGGGCAAAATCGCTGATAGAGGCGCACTCAAGTGCTGAAATATGCATGCGTGATTGAGAAGTGTTGAACGAGAGTCTCGAAACGACGGGTGATTGAGAGGCAACACACAAGCGGAGAAGTGGAATTAGAAAATTAGCTCTAACTAGGAGCGTTAAGAATTAGGGCTGTCAATTGAACATGTTAATTTGAGATGATTAGTTATTTAAAATAAAACGAGATATAAAATAATTAGCGCCATTTTAATTCTGGCCCCCTAAACATTGTATAAGTTCTACCCTCCAAAAGCATGCACATTTAGCAGGATGTTCGATGTACATACTATGATGTTTTTGGTGCAGTATTTTACAGCATAGAGAGAGGAAAAGCAAAAGACAAATTGCACATTCTCCATCTTGCTCTGACAAGAATGATTTGAATGCACCTGAGATTGCACTTCTGACTTGCTACCTTGTAAATAAAAGCTTTCCCAGAGGATTTCTAAACAGAGCAGAAGATACTAAACTGAGCAGAATGCGAAGAATCCACAAATATTATGATAACAGCACTGAGCAACAATATTGTTTGGAACAATCTACCATGTGATGATGCTGGATATTCAAAATGATGATCAGAATCCATCGTGCTTGGAGATGCTTGAGCTTTCAAACAAGCAGACAATAACGAAAGTGAATGTCAATATACAGTAGTTATCAATTGACTAGACCTTAAGGGGTGGCACGGTGGATCAGTGGTAGGCATTGTTGCTTCACAGTAAGGGCGTACTCACACTATGCTATCCGAACTGTGCTCAGGCCCATTTCCCGGATAATTTTGAAGTGTGAGTGCGCTGAACCAGGCTCATTAGTAAGGGCGTACTCACACTATGCTATCCGAACCGTGCTCAGGCCCGTTTCCCTGATAATTTTGAAGTGTAAGTGCGCTGAACCAGGCTCAGGCACTGTACAGTTGGCCGGTTGGAAGATGTGTGCCTGAGCTCGGTTTACTTGGGCTTTGGCGCGGTACGCTTGTAGTGAGAGTGCTAAGCGCCTGAGCCCCAAACTGAAGAGGAGACGTGATTTTAGGGACTGTTTCATATGGATTTATTAATCATTCTTACTGTTTAATGAACGCAAACTGTCGTAGGTTATTAAAGACGCAAACCCCTCACTGCACGACAGCTGCGCCTTTAGTAAACCTTCTAATTCCTGCAGCACGAGGACGTCATGATTGTTTATGAGCGTCAGCAGTGGCTGATCTGTTCGGCGGAATATTTGACTGTGTGTCACTGCATATCAAACGACTAAAATGATATAATGATATAAAGAAATCTCCACTGAAATCTCTGAGAGCGCTTCTCTTACACTGAATAGCGCATCATTGATGACGTAAGCGTGCCCAGGCCCGAATGCAAAGAGAGTGTGGGCCGTCGGGGGAGACGAAAGGGGGGGACAAGCGTGCTTTGGCCCGGTTAAAGGGAACTGTACATAGTGTGAGTACGCCCTAAGAAGGTCAGTAGTTCGATTCCTGGCTGAGCCATTTGGCATTTCTGTGTGGACTTTGCATGTTCTCCCCTTGTTTATGTGCTCTGGTTTCCCCCACAGTCCAATGGCATGTGCTATAAGTGAATTGAATAAATTAAATTGCCTTAGTGTATGTGTGTGTGTGTGTGTGTGAATGAGTGTGTATGATTGTTTCTCCATGCTGTTTTGCGGCTTCAAGGGCATCCGCTGTGTAAAACATATGCTGGAATAGTTGGTGGGTCATTCTGAAATAGAGACTAAGCCGAAAGAAAATGAATGAATGAATAAATGAACGAATTAATGAATGACTAGACCCTAAAAGTCAAAGCTTAACCCGTTAATAACCTGAAAATAAAGCCAGAAATGGCAGGTCTACTCTGCGGTGCATCTTGCCCCAGGAATATAAGCACATAATGGCTGGCAGATGCTGTTGGGTGAAGGTGCCATGGCTGTGCATCCAGACTCAGTCTGTGGTCCTGCTTCAGTGCATGAAACACCTAGAGGCCTGTGTAGGCCTGGGGTGCAGCCAAGCACACGGTAGATCAAAGCAGTCTCGTTACATATCAACATACAGCACCGCACACATGCATAGCTTGTTCTCCTCTGTGCCTTGTTGCGGTTAAAATGATTTGTAGGTCCTGTGGTGCACGGACAGAACCGTTGAGTCCCTATTACAGGCTCTGGTAAATAAGATTTGCAGCTTTGTTGTTTTGTAAGAGCATTTTGTTTCGCTTTGGAAATGTTTGAGAATGAAAACAGCCTGATTAGCTTTACAGCTAATAACATGGATTAATTATCCTGCAGCGTTTTTTGATTTACAAACCTAGACTTAATTGACTCCTGGTCCCAGATGTTTGGGTTCAGTCCTTGGACTTAAAGACCTCATGCAAAGATCTCAACTTGGAGCTGATTTGCATAGCAAACAAAACATAATTACACCGACAAGTAATCAGTTTTTGATGCAGTAACTGTAATTGGATTTTTACTTAGTGGCTGAAAACAGTAAGAAATGTATGAAGACTGAGTTAGAAGTAGGGTTCCGTATCTTCAACAGCTGTAGTAATAGAAACAAGTTCAACCAACAAAAGAACATTTTGTCATACTATTTTATCTTCATTTCTCTGCTTTTTTTGCACTTTTGTTATAGAATATGTACTTATTTTTACATTTAGCACTTTGTTTTGTCCCATTTAAAGCCATGTAATGCTAATAACAATAAACAGAGGTATTACTCTGAATGGTGCATCATAATTATTCGTCAATTCACTTCATTTCCATGTTTTTGGACAGTGGGAGAAAACCGGGGAACCTGGGGGAAACTAATATGAAACTCATCAAACTTAGGGTATTTATAGTGGCTTAGGTATCGTCTGATTGGTGAATCATAAATTGAATAATGCGGGACGGGCTGCAAGCAATCATAAGCACATGATCCTCTCGCAAATAGTTAATGGTGTGAACAGCATTCACAGTCATTGTCGATACTCTGAATATGCTCAGCAGACAAACGTCAGAGTCACCAGTGTAGAAAGGGTCAATAAATTGTCGCATACGCACTTTCTATTTGAGCACAGGAATGCATATGTATTTTATTCTTGTTTTCTTTTTCTCCGCCTAAAACCATGGCAACCACCATCTCAGTGAACCAAAATGTCAACACTAGGGTCTTTAAAGGGGAAAAGAAAACTTCAGCTAAACACTGAGCAAACAATCAAAGCATTTGAGATTACAAAGACAGTACAAGTCAGGGAATACTGACAGCAAATGCTTTCTGAAAGAACTGTAAAGAATGACATGTACAGTTAGATCCATAAATATTTGGCCATCGACATGGATTTGAAATGAAACAAACAAAATGTGCTTTAACTGAAGAGTGCTGAGGATTGAACCAGAGACCTTGTTGTGAGGTGATTGTGTTACTGCACACATCAGCACATATGCAAACTGTTGTAATTGCTACAGCTTTCACCTGATTTGGATGTAAATACACTCAAATTAAAGCTGACAGTGTGCAATGTGTCGTTTCATTTCAAATTCATTGTATTGGTGTATAGAGCCAAAAATGTTAGAATTGTGTCGATGTCCAAATATTTTTGGACCTAACTGTGTAAGCTATGGTGACTTATGTACTAAAGGAATTATGTATGTATTAACTGTATCAGCACAACTCATTAAACGCTTTCTTAAACCATAATCTAGCTCTTTGAATAGAAGTAAACAAATGCTAAATAGTTAGCTGTCAATGACCGGCCAAGTCTTTTGTTGGTACAGGTGGTCTATTTAGTGTATTTTAAGGCCACCTAAACTCCTTGTGAGAATAATATGTGTTTTTGAGTCTAACGCAGGAAAGTCATGTAAGGACTGCAACAGCTGTTGTGTAAACGCCGGGGGGAGCAGCAAACTGACTCACATGCCACAGAGGGTACTATCTGTCAGCTTTCATCTTTGTTGCATGAGTTCATTCCTCTGCCCACCTCTTACTGCGCACTCAGCAAGAAAGTAACAGTGGCATTTATTGGCAAGTTTTCTTTCACTCCATTCCCCCAAAATGCTCAGGGGCAAATTGTTCGCAGTATTTCAGTGCAAGATTGCAGCTTTGAAATGCATTCAGAACATATTTTGTGAGTACTGTATATTGCAGTTATTGCTAGATTTGCATAATTCCTTTAGTGAATCAGGCGCTAAAACAATGCACACACAGCGCTACATTTCTTGCATAGAAAAAAAACCCTTTCATTCCTATTCAGTTCAGCCATGTCTTTTAATTATTTTTATATAATTTAATGGTGGTATATTTTTTGGTGGTGAGATAAACATAAAAAAAAAAAATCACATAATATTGGCAACCAAAGCTAAAGGTCAACATCATCCACATAATAAGATTAAATGTCAAATCTGGTCTAGATAGATAATTCATTTTTACCAAAACCTACATAAAAATCCAAATGTCAAGATGAAAATAAAAACCACTATGTGATTAAACTGTGCACTTTACAAGTTACCAGGGTTTTGCTAGGTAGTTTTAATGCTCAGCTTGGTTAGTGCCACTTATGCCGAGTTCAGAATGCAGGATTTTCAAAGATGTTTTCACACTGCATGACTATCTGGGGTAGTGTTCCATGACTGACGTGTTTACACTGCAAGATGTATCGGCGACAGGGTGTTCACACTGAATGACTTTACAATAGGATGAATCGTCAACAACTTTGTCTCAGTGCACAAACTACTCTACATCTCACAACCAAACAAACACTCGACATGGAAAAAACACAAGGTCATATAGTATATCTTTTGTTGTGATAATACTTTATTTCGATGGTCCATTTGAGTATTAGACTGTCTACATAATATCTGTTGATACTGACATTCAACAGACATTTAACTGACTATAAGAAACTTTGCAAGTACATGTTAATTTACACTAACCCCAACCCTAACCTAACAGTCTACTTATAATCTAATGAGAATTAGTTGCAATGTAACTTAAATTCAACAAACGGACCATGAAAATTAAGTATGACCTTTGTTATTAACTACATAATGAGAAAGAAGCCCTTAGTGGGGTATAGAAAATGTACTTATTTTGCTCACCTGACTGTACTTAGACCGAAAAGAAGTTCTTTTAACTTCTCCCCAACTTCCTGCTGGCCTGCAGATACCCATACAAGTGGATGCTGCTCTTTCATTGGCTGTAGGTAATCGCCAATCAGAACACATTTCACATGGCATGGTTTTGAATTGCAGACAGCTCCAGATATTTAGCATGCTAAATGTATCTCTGGTGTCGGCAGCTCATTGGCGATTCTCTCAGATCGCGTCTTTGATAGATCACACCATGTGATTGATACTCACGTGAACGAGCACCGATTTGCCTGTGATTTCAGGCATTTGTCAGCAATTTCTCAAAACCAGTCGGCGAGTCAAAATAGAGGCTAAAATCATGCAGTCTGAATTCAGCAGTACTGAAACATTTATTGATCAGTGAATCCTCACAACCACCTGCCTATGCTGCTGGTCCTCCACATGCTGCCAAAAGAGCATAGACTGACCAAAGCATGAACTCTGCAAGACCCACGAAGTTGCATTTTGGTATCTGACACCAAGAGGTAGTACCAAGTTAAACTTGATGGTGTAGCATATCCCACCCACTGTTTAATTTAGAGGCTAAGGTAATACTTTGAACTCTTCATAATACTCCTCAAACCATTCC
Organism: Danio albolineatus; assembly: GCA_903798035.1. Taxonomy (NCBI): domain Eukaryota; kingdom Metazoa; phylum Chordata; class Actinopteri; order Cypriniformes; family Danionidae; genus Danio; species Danio albolineatus. The sequence continues at coordinate 8,798,713 of CAIGQQ010031496.1, forward strand.
TGAAAATGCATGCCGTTGTAGGGAACACCACAGTGGAAGTTATGGGATAATTGTTAGAGAGTCAAACTTATCCCAAAGGTTGCAGGTTTGATTCCCAGCAGCAACAGGAATTGTGGGTTTGGAAGCGAATAATAAAGAGTGCTCTCATCCACATTCAATACCCTGGGTCCCCTGGCGCAGAGAAAAATGGGTGTACCTGATTTGCGACATGTGAAAATAGCCATCAGTGCATGTGGTTCATGGTTTCCCAGCAGAGCATTGCCCAAAGCATCACACTCCCTCCGACAGCTTGTCGTCATTCCACAGTGCATCTTGGTGCCAACACTCACCCAGGAAAATGCTGCAGCACATACGCAATGTAAAAGTAAAAATGACTCACCAAACAAAACAACTTTTCACTGCAAAAAATGCTTTACTTACTGTTTTTTGTCTTGTTTCTAGTTCAAATAAGCATTTTCTAGGCAAGCGAAACAAAATGTCCTTTTTTCAGAAATAATATGCCAATATTAAGTAATAATATGCCAACGCCAATGTTTTTTTTTCCTTAAAACAAGCCAAATAATTGTCCAGTAGGGTAAGAAAAATAATCCCATGTCAAAAGGAAAAACATGATTATTTTGCTTATCCCACTGGCAGATTATTTTGCTTGTTTTAAGGAAAAACTCACTTCAATTTGGCCTATTCATTATTTTCTTTTCGGCTTAGTTTCTTAATTAATCTGGGTCGTCACAGCGGAATGAACCGCCAACTTATCCATCATATGTTTTGTGCAGCAGGTCAACTGCAACCCATCACTGGGAAACATCCATACACACTTTTTCACACACATACACAACAGACAATTTAGCTTAGCCAATTCACCTAGAGCATGTCTTTTGAATGGCGGAAACCATAGTAAACACAAGCGAACACTGGATAACATGCAAATTCCTCAGAAATGCCAACTGACCCAGCCGAGGCTCGAACCAGTGATCTTCTTGCTGTGAGGTGATCGTTCTACCCTCTGCGCCACCGTGATGCCCAATTTGCCCATATTTCTTAAAAGGATAAAATATGCAGGATGTACAGCAATACGCAAATATCTTTACTAATGAAAAATAATTAAAGGAATAAAATATTACAAAAAATATTATAATCTACATAAATATAAAAGCCACTGCCTCCATGCCTTTTTCACTCCACTCTTCGTTATTGTTGTTCATTTATTTGTTTGCTGGAAATTACAATTAAATTTAGAGATGTGCGCTTAAAATTAATTAAGTAGGCTAATGGATGTCTGTGTGTACAACACGTTTCTTTATCCACAAAAGAGAGAAAATGAAAGTAAAGGCCGATTGGAGGTGGCTCATTCTTTATCCTCGCACTGCAGATGGTTTGTTTAACTGTTTTCTCATTAGTGAAGCATTCAGTTTTTACACCTACAAAGTCCGCCATGTACATAGCAAATGCACCATGGCGTGATGCAACTGACTCTTGAAGGGAATGGGAGATGAGACTCTGATTGGTTCATTCTCAAAACACACCCAGAACTCTTGTTAGACCAGGCACGGCTGTGCAGAGCTTATTTATCCGTCCTTAAAATGGCAAAAGTGGATTCGGACATGTCCTTAATGCTTTTGCGCCTTGTGCTTTAGACTTTGCACTTAGATCGTTAAAACAGAGCCCGTCTTTTTGAATATTTTACACATTTTGCTGTTTGGCTGAGCACCCAGTTAAAGTGATGTGCGTGCTTTTGGACATTTTTTCATTGGTTTTGATATTAAAACCACCCTCTTACAATCAAAATAAAATTTTTAATTAGATTTGGCAAATTTCCTTTTGATTTACTTGATCACATGCGAGTTTTTCATTCAGACGTCTAGTCTGATTGCGAATGGATTTTTGGGGGTCCACGTAAAAACACAGCTAGTGTTTCCGCTTAATTCAAGTGTCTAAATTGTTAAAAGAAACACTTTGGCACAATCAATGGCAAAGGTCTTTCTCAAAGCGCAATTGATTGTGACGAGTGTTTTTTTCACCCCACAAATCTTGAGTGTTTGACAATATGTTAAAGCAAGTGGCTCAGGGAAAAGGCTCAGGGTTCACTACGGCTCATAACCAAAGCACGATGACTAGAATCTTATTATCAGTTCATCATTTTTCTACCAACAGCTCTGATTTCTCTTGTGGGTTAGCACAATTGACCAAGACTTTTTAATTGAAGTTGATTATACAGGCTTCTTCTTTACCTTTTGAATACTTAACTATGGCTGGATGACAATAAAATGACCTCTCAGAGAGCTCACCTGTGCGAGGTGACGCGAGGCCGTCATCAGTATTCAAGACAGCACCTCGCTTAGAAACCATTAGCATCATCATGGATCTTCACTCTAATGAGGCTCCAGGTTTTCATGTCTTAATTGGATTGCTTCAACACAGTCCCCTATTGATGCCAGTCCCGCGCAGTTTATCATGGTAAGTAATGAGCGGATAATTCTCTGGCCATATCTAATCTTTGGCCTCATCGATGAATCGGGTGAAAAGTGCTTTTTCATTCCTGACCCCAGCCGGCCAGTGGAAGAGCCCCTGTACAGATACACAGATTGTACATTTTGAATACTGTCCATAAATTATTTATTCACAGGAAAACACTACAACTAACATGAAATTCGACCATCACAATACCTTTTAGCTTAATATACTGAAATATACAGTTTAAGTCAACACATTTCTTTACATAATATTTTTAATAACTAATTTCTAATAACTGATTCCTCTTATCTTTGAAATGATGACAACAAATAATATTTTACCAGATATTTTTCAAGATACTAGTTCTCAGCCTAAAGTCCAATTTAAAGGCTTCACTAGGTTAATTAGGTTAACTAGGCAAGTTAGGGTAATCAGGCAAATCATACTATATCAATGGTTTGTTCTGTAGATAATCAAAAAATATTGCTTAAGGGGGCTAATAATATTGACTTTAAAATAATTTTAAAATTGTTAAAACTTATTTTGTTCTAGCTGAAATAAAACAAATAAGACTTTCTCCAGAAGAAAGAATATTAAAGCAAATACTGGGAGAAATTCTTTGCAATGTTAAACATCAATTTCTTCACAGGAGCATACCTGCCAACATTTGGTTTTGAAATCCCGGGAGATTATCAAGTGGGGGTGGGGGGGATAAACATACAAATTAGCCCAAAGCAATATCCATGACTCCTGGTGACACAATGAGGTCTTGTAAAGCAAAGCGATAACAATAAACTCTCTAAGGAATTGAACATTATTAATAATTTTAACATAATTTACAATTTTAGTGCCGTTGTGATTTCACATGCTGAGTAATGTCGTTTTTCCCACCGTGTCCGACATTAAAATCAATACAACACACCTTGCAGAAAGCGTGGTGGCTTCTAGACAAACACTCGAATTCTTCTGTCCAGCTGTTGGTAAATTTACATGTATATATTTTTTCTTTACCGAAGCACAACCTGACTCTTTTACTTCCATTGTGTGTACTACTGACGCAGCTGCTTGTTCCGACTGCCACCGTTCAAGTCCCGCATCTACCTCCTGCGCAGTAATCAACAGCGCACCTGAGTTGTAAAGCAGTTGCCAGATTGAGGTAAAATATGTTACAAGATTTGAAAGTTGCGTCAATTGTGTAAGGTGATGAACTTCATTCAAGATCTTCCAACTTGACAAACATAAACAAAAGTGCTTTTTTTGAAACGGCATAGGGACGTACAAATTACGGGAGTTTCCAGGGAGAAATAACAAACCGGGAGGGTGGCGGGAGATGGATGTGAAATACGGGAGAAGCACAGGAGGGCGAATCATTTTGACTTCAAAGGTACACACACAGTTAAGGCTGATTTATACTTCTGCGTCAAGTCCACGCGTATAGTCTCGTGCAACTTGTGCGTGGTTGCTGTGGCCGACGTTGGCGCGCACCTCTCAAAAAATGTCACTACATGTCGAAATGACACGTAGCACAAGCTCTGTGATTGGTCGGCTTGGTCATGCTGAGAGTGTAGGCGGAGGTTAGAGCCACACGAGCCCGATGGAGCGAGTGTTTACAAGTGTCGAGTACCATGAAGAAGCTCTAGATGGAAACTGTTGCTTTGTGTTTACCATATTGTTAAGGTTGTTGCATGTCCATCGGTTCCCATCTCAAAATGAGTGAGTTTGAGCCACTTGTACGTTAAGGTAGCGTTCAGAAAAAACAAAACGCCAGAAACTCGACACAGAGGAACATACAAACTTACTGCCAGCTAGCGCTTTGGAAGTGTTATTGCAGAGCAGCACATACAGCGTGCAGAAGTATAAATGCACAACAACGTGGTTTGCATGAGCCGTGGGTCACGGCGATCACTTGATGCAGAAGTATAAACCAGGCTTTAGTCAGGATAATCTCTGGGAAACAAAACTGACTGAATATTGCTATTACTATGTTTTTGCTATCGCTAAGTATCATAGATATACAGTATGCATTAGATGTTGGCTACCCTGTTGTTGTCTAATGGAAGGAATGCGTTAATAGAGCCGTCATTTTAGTACAGGGTAGCACTCCTTTAAAATGAATGTGGGACCAAGGTGAGGACTGCCCATCCAGAGCCAGAGATATATACACATACAAACAAATATCTATGATTGGGAGTTTTCCCGGTGGTCAGTATGCAAATATTTTTTTGAAATTACGAAAATTATAATTTGACTTCACTTTTCTACATCGATGGATGAGTGATCGCACATACATTGCTGATAAAGAGCGTGTCTTTGTTTGCATGCAAATGTATGATCTCCCTCCCTGTTAAATTTGATCTAACCTGTGTCCTGAAACACACCCCCTTCCACGCTTTCATTTCTAATGCTAATGGAAGGAGTGATTCGTTTGTGAATGAATCGCCGTTATAAACAACTCATTCACTTAGCCGACAATAATACAAATTAAGCACTGCAGCATCTTTTTGTGATATTTCATTTACATGATTGTAAAGCATAAGCCTAGACTTTAGTGCGAGTTGGTGCTACTTTGCCTTACGTTCAGTGCAGTAATGACTGTATTATTATCAATAATGTTACCTGTTTAGCACAAAAGTTCATATATGGAATCTTACTGATGAAATTTAATGCCTTTGTGCCCTGTTTTCTTTGTTTGCTTGTTACTACACCCAAGTAGTAAAAAAATTACTATGACAGTCAATGAGTGCCAACTACCAGCATTTTTCAAAACATCTTCTATTGTGTTCAACAGAAGAAATAAATTCATAAAGGTTTGAACAAGTGACAGGAGAATACATAAATGACAGCAGAACTTTCATTTTGGAAGAACTAGCCTTTTAAAATGAAACTATTGGCAAAAAAAAATACATCGATATAAAAACAATTTCGGTTTAAAATAGTTTAATACTACTACTTAGATTAACCAGCAAGATGAAATGCGAATAATACTTATCAACCAGCTTCAATTCACTGGTTAACACAGCATTACTGTGTAATTTCACTATCTTAACCAGTACTAACATTGATGCTGGTATTGTCAGCAGGGTAGTCTGTGAATCCGGGCAGTGTGTATGCCACAATTTACTCACGCCGCAACAAATCACTGGCAAATAATCAGCAGAATAGAGCAATGCGAGGATACAGTGTTTTATCAGCGGAAGAGGAGATGATTGGCTTTTCGGAGGCCGAATAAGTGCAGCTGGGGCTCTTTCAGTTGTCTCTCTGATATCTCAGGCCTTGAAGGAAATTGATACTTACACTTGGAAACTAAACTGTCAAATATAATTTATCTATGGTCATTTGTTTTATTATCTCTAAAAAGGACACCGCTAAGTAAGTGAAGTCAGCCCAAACTGGAAGAGCTGTGGAGAAGAGTCATGCGCTGAGAGGAGAAGCCTGGAATACTTATTATCTGCAAGAAGGGGGAAGGAAAAAAGAGCAGTTTTACAAAGAAATCTGGTTTTGAAAGAAGAGGAAAGCTTCATTTATAAACCAAGCAACACTATTTCAATGATTCTCAGTCAGCCACAAAGACACAGACCGCTCATCTCATTTACCTAAACCTATATATCTCTTTAACACATGCTTTGGATGCTTAACAGGAAATCAATTTTTCTATTTCAAACATTTGATCACTGGATGTTTAAGAGTTCTGGAACTACATTAAACACCCTACTAAGTAAACAATAAAGGATTTTCCCCAAAGCCATGCTTTTATGTCTGGAACATTACATATTTAAAGGAAAAGGCCAATTTGTGCCTAATAGAGATATTAAGATTGTATTTTAATGTTGAAATTAATGGCGTGTTTCCATGCAGGTTGTGATTTACATGTTTGCATAATTTAGCAAAAACTATTAGCAGAATAGAGAACATCAATCACTTTTCTGATGCACATTATTGTGTTTTTACTGCAGTTTATGCAGATGGTTTTACATTGGTTGTTGTAGTTAATTACACTAATACTAAAGCCATAAACCCAAACTTTTTGTTGCTTGGCAAAAACTAAGACTAATTTGTCTTCCATATCATCACAAATTTGCATAATAAGCTGATATTTTAATGCTGAAGCAGTTTCAATTTATGCATTACTTATGCATACTTTAATTTATGCAACAAAAGCATAAAGACAATCATCAATCACTTTGCTGATTGCTCTATAATGCACTTTTTCTGTTTCTATTGCAATTTGTGCATGTTGCCTGGGTTATTATGGTTAACTAAAACCAATACCATAATAATAATAAATAATAATAATAATAATAATAATAATAATAATAATAATCAGATCATAAGTTAAGTATTGTAAAATTACAATAAAAACTGAAAATGTAAAACTAAAAACAAATGTAAATTATTCATAAAAAAATAATTTTATAAATGTTTTTAGAATATCTAAATATTCTGTACATTTCTTTGATTGTTGGCTCGAATAATTAATTTTGATTTCCAAATAAATTTCCCATTAACTTTTTTCCAAAAATGTATACATTAAAAATGCAGATAATTGCATATATGCCACCAATATATCAATTCAAGATCAATCAGTGTATTCATGATCAGTGCATTTTTTTCCTTCTGGCAGATTTTAGTATAATCAAGCTAAAATGAGTGAAAGTAATACAAAGTTAACGTGTTACAAAAGTTTTAATATCTCATGCAGTGTTGCTAATTGGGTAAATTTGTCTTCTTTCACATAAAAGAAACACGTGGATGAAATCCTAGATATCTGTATACGTAAAAAAAAAAAGAAAATGAAAAAAAGGAAAAAGCTAAATAGCTAAAAGTACCCAGTAGGACCCAGAACAGCAAAGTCCACTGAAGGAGGTCGAGCCTTTTCATTTATGGCTCCTAAACTCTGGAATAGCTTTCCTGATAATGTCAGAGGTCAGACACACTCTAGTTCAAAACTAGATTAAAGACCTACTGTAAAGCATACACACAATGCATTGCATGCAGGTGAGTGGGTTTAACACTCCTCCTGTCCTAATGTACCAGGCATTTTGTTAGAAAAACTGATTTGCTTAATATGTTTGTTTCTATAACTGCTCATTTTTTCAAACCACTTTATTTTTGCATTGATATTTAATGATCTGTCATTCATTAACACTATGAACAGCTAATTGTTTTCTTTGTTATCTATTTTCATCTGGGGATACTCATCCTGAGGGCACTAGAGATTTTGCAATGCCATTAATGGGATCCAAGATTGTGAAGAGATGATGCCAACCATCGAGGACCTCAAGAACTCCCCATATGAAGAGATGATGCTAACCACAAAGGACTATGAGGACAACACATACGAAGAGGTGATGCCAACCATCGAGGACAACACATACACTTAATACACATCATTAAACATGTACACATACACTACCTGCCAAAAATCTTGTCGATGTTGATACCAGTTGTAAGAGCAACAAATAATAACTTGACTTATAATTGATCATTATGAAAAATGGCAGAAGTTAGATTAATCTGATGAATCATCTGTTGAACTGCATCCCAATCATCACAGATATTGCAGAAGACCTACTGGAACCCGCATGGACCCAAGATTCTCACAGAAATCAGTCAAGTTTGGTGAAGGAAAAATCATGGTTTGGGGTTACATTCAGTATGATGGTATGCGAGAGATCTGTGAGAGAGTGGATGGCAACATCAACAGCGTTAGGTATCAAGACATTTTAGCCACAGGAGAGGGCAAATTCTTCAGCATGATAGCACTCCCCATCAAAGTTTTTGAAAGCAAAGAAGGTCAAGGTGCTTCAGGATTGGCCAGCCCAGTCACCAGACATGAACATTATTGAGCATGTTTGGCGTAAGATGGAGGAGGCATTGAAGATAAATCCAAAGAATCTTTGGGAGCATATATGCATTTTTCATAAACAATTTGTTTTACTTTATGATTAACAGTTGTTTCACAATAAAAATACGGAGTACTGTTACTCAGACCTTTTCCTCAGACAAGAAAAATGGCTTGACTTTGTCCACCAAGAAAAAAATCCCCAAAACATCTGGAGGAAAACCCAGATAACTGTACATACTGTATCAAAATAGTGCTAGATGGATAACAGCTCCAAAAATGTTCAGCTCTGTGAAAAGGAAATCATTAAAGGAGCATATACAGTATGCATTTTTTTTTTCAAAAAATAATCCCAGCTTTACATTTTTTAGCGATAAGCAGTTTGTGCTGCACATAAAAAGTGCAGAGCAGCTGGTAGAAACGGCTCTGTCTTTGTTCTTGCCAACCACGATGCTAAAGCACAGCTCCCCTCTGAGCTGCTGAGGAGCTGCTCTGAGAGACAAAGGCCCCAGGCAGTGGATGACACTTCACTGCATCTCATTAACAAGGACTTGGCAATGCAGAAAGAAAAAGTTCTCAGTCATGCACCATCTCAGCCACTTAAAGGTGTGTGGGACATTTTCGTACCTCCTCAGAAACCGAGAGGTGTGACGTCAGAACGGCCACCGTGTGAATTATCCAGTGACTCACCGCAGAGAGTCTGAATTCAGGCAACATCCATAAATCTCTTCAACTAATCGGTGATTAATTGATGTCTAGAGGGAAAGCAAGCAGCTTGAAAAATCTAACTAGGATTCTTTAATCAGTGGAAGACCATTAAACACAAACTTTGGTCAGCATAAATATATAAAGGTAATTTGGTGCTGGCGAGGATCAGCTGGTTGACCCCAGATGTCTTGCTGGTTAGGCTAATAATAATAACAATAATAATAATGCATACCTTAAATTATTCTTAAATTAAATACATTCTTAAAAAAATAAATACAAGACTTGATTGGAAATTTATTAGATTGTTGAATTGTTTTTGCTATTTTGTTTAATATAGTGTGAGTGCTTCATACCAGTAAAAACCAATCAAAGATGCCATGCAAGATGGAGAATGAGTTTTTTTCGATCTATGGTATACTGTACAGATATGACTATACAGATACATTTATATTAAGTACAGGGTGCTAGTGCTAGTTAGTTTCAATTCTGATCTAATTGGCCCTGTTAAAACACAATCTGCTTGTTAAGTCATGATGTATGGAACACCTTTTCTGAGGACTGATTAAGATTCACCTAAGTTGTTTAATCCAGTCTCTTCTTAATGCACCTCTTGTAGAACCATAAACAGCTGACCTAATACTGATTAACTGATTAAGAGAGGGGATGTTGATCCACTGAACTATTGTGAAATGTTTTGACATTTTTTTTAGTCTATTTTCTTGACTTTGAATGTTTAAGGAACCTTACTGTTTAAAAAAGGATGCGATAGCTATAGGATTTGTGTCATGAAGAAGTCTCAGGTGACTGGAATGACTGGTGAGTAATAATATAATTTTCATTTTTTGGTGAACTAACCCTTTAATACATATCTTTTGTCCACTTTTTTTTTTTTTTTGAGAGAGAGAGAATGATCTATGGCTAGATATACAGTTAAAGTCAAAATTATTAGCCCCCCTTTGATTTGTTTTCTTTTTCCCAAATGATGAGCAAGGAAATTTTCACAGTATGTCTGATAATATTTTTTCTTTCTGAATAGGTCTTATTTGTTTTATTTAGGCTGGAATAAAAGCAGTTTTTAATTTTTTAAGAACCATTTTAAGGTCAACATTAAGCTATTTTTTTTCCCAATAGTCTACAGAACAACCCAATAACTTGTCTAAATAACCTATCCTGCCTAGTTCCTAATTAAGCTACTTAAGCCTTTAAATGTCACTTTCAGCTGTATAGAAGTGTCTTGAAAAATATCTATTAAAATATTCTGTCCTGTCATCATGGCAAAGATAAAATAAATCAGTTATTAGAAATTAGTTATTAAAACCATTATACTTAGAAATGTGTTGAAAAAATCTACTTTCTGTTAAACAGAAATTGGAGAAAAAATGAACAGGGGAGCTAATAATTCAGGGGGGCTAATAATTCTTCAACTGTATGTATAAGCTTTTTCTGATCTTTTGAACGCTCCAGGTCCCATTTACCATTCTACAGTATATGCACCAGAAGTACATTCGTCTCTTTAGGCTTCACAAAGTATATGAAAAAAAAGCTAAATATTTTAAATAGTCTTTCCAGCACAGAATATTAAAAAAGCATGGTTATTATGCGTTGAGCACAACAGAACCACTCAGGTGCAGTCTTTCAGGTGCTGCCCTTTTCTTCTTTCTCTCTGTATACGGCCATGCTTTTGAATGACAGTCTTCATTAGCAGCATTTGGAGCTTCATGGGACCTCATGTGTTGAAGAGCTCTTTTGGCACTGTGTGCTTTTCCCCAGTTGGTCCCCTATGGTTTATCTAATCACGCAGACGCAGACAGACTGGTGGAGGCGATGCCCCCTGTGCCACTCTCGCTGCGGGCAAGGTCGGGCAGGAGGAGGCGCTGCCAGGCAGCCTGCAATTTCCCCAAGACTTTAATCTTGGCACTGATTCAATTGCCCATCCTCCTTGTTTTTTTCCACCCATTAACAGGTTTATTTGGATGTTCCCTTTTTGTAGGCTTTGTAAAATGAATGTGGACATTATTATTCATTATCCAACATTATTTGCCTATTGAGTGATGAAATTAAACTCTCCCAATAGCTTTTTTAGATTTCACTCGTTGGGCATTTGCTTTTAACTTGAATTCCCATTGTAGCATCAGGCTTTTTCTCAACAAATAAAAAGTTGCCTCAGGAAACGTCACTGTGGGAATTGTCAGCCAATTTACATTTAATTTGATTGGAATCTTGATCCATAGAACAACCAATATAGTCTCCTTGTTTTGTTTTGTTTTTTTAATCTCAAAGGGAACAATTCAGACCCATGTTAATGCTGAAGCTAATCTCTGTTTTCCAGTGATTTTTTTTCTGCAAGTTACATCATTACACCAATAGATGACGGTAAGTGGACACTTTTATAAATCAGTTGCTGATTCATTCAAAAATATTGATTCATTCAGTCATCTGTCTTTATGGTCTTGTTTAAACCTGGTATCCAGATGCATTATCATCAATCCTATCGCAATCATGCAACAATACAAAGCTGTAAGCTGGGATGTTTTGAGCTTCTCCACTTCCATAAGTAGGTATGCATTCAAATAGCCACAAAATGACTTGATGCTTAAACATTATGGCATGTGTTGATGAAACAAGCTAGCCACACAATAGGCAAAAATATAAAACTATTTATTTAATTTTAATACAAAGTCACAGCACTTAACCCTCATATTATCCATGGGGTCAGTTTGACACATTCAGTTTTAAAAGTATGCACATCTATAGTTGACATTGTTTGTTTTGCTTGATATTTTTCCTAATTTAATGGGGAAAACTTGGTAAACATGAAATTAACGTGATTTTTTGTCAATGCCCTGGATACATTAGGTCACATTGGTGTTCTTCTGGATCAATTTGACCCCAGGGTCTTTTAGCTGTATAAAACATAAGACATATTTATTAAAAATAATAATACACATTTTAGTTTTGGGTGATATTAAGGTCACTATAACATGCTATGATTTTATAAAAGACACAAAAATTGTATATGCTAAATATATGCTGACAAAATCTTTCTATAGTAATGCAATAGGTAATCTGTATGTATAAGGGGCAGGATGTGGGTGGTCGGGAGTGGGAGTGGTGGTGGTGGAGTATTGTTAAGTTTTCAACAAAGACATCAATTACCTGACACTAATCAGCAAAAAAAAAAAAAAAGAAAAAAAAAAGAAAAGAAAAGAAAAGAAAAGAAAAAAAGAAAAAGGAAAATCATGTTCTGGAGGTTTTAAAATGTTGGGGTCAAACTGACCTCAATGGAAAAAAAGTGTTAGCAGATTTTAGGGCAACAGGAGGGTTAATATGATGTTCATTTATCAGAGCAGAAACATAAGCTGTCGCAGTCATAAACAAAAAATGCCATAAGCATCTTTTGTGATATTAGATTGAAAGTTTAGGATAAAAACATACATACACCTGACTATAGACCCTCAAGACAAAATGGAAAGTTGTCAAAATTGCACAAGAGAATGTAAACGTGTCTCTATTGCCCACTTGCCATACTATTAATGAATATACATCATAAAACCAGGTGTAAACATGAGCTTACTTACTCAATATTAACTTTAAAACATCTTATTTACAGAACAGCCATATAAAAACAATATCTCACTCACAACCATGCAGTTTTGTGACTACTGGACTTCTACTATTTAAAAAGCACGACAAAGAGACAATAAAACTCAGCGCAGCTTGATTACAAGTGAAAACATCAGTTTAGCAAATCCTTCACACAACATGCCAGAGTCTGCGACGTTTCACTCGATGATGTAAAAAGTAATTTAAAAAAATAGATTAGCCCCTGCAATTTATGACAAACGTCATGTGTAAATAAATGAGTCAAAAACACATATTTAAATTTGCTTTTAGTTGGTTTGTTTTAATGCTGTAAAAGCCTTTGAACTTAAACCAGTACAGCCAAGTATACAGTAGGACTCTGCAGGATAGCAATGGGCGTTCACAGATTGCCATTTTCTGACTGTTATCTGATTGGCTTACAGTATATCAGTAGTGACAGTTTGATTCAGTGGTGGGGTCAGGTAATAGGGATTATTTTCGTTGCATGATAAAAACCCCCAGCAGTTTGAAAACACGGACACAAACTCAGAAATGACCTCATTCTCAGTTCAATGCATGATCTACCGATGACTTGAATTTTGAATGGGGCTGTATGTTTAGCATGTCATAATTTTGCCAAGTAGGATATGGTCCTGGATTACCATCTTGATCCTGGAACATAATTTTTGTTCAAAAATAAAATCCATATCTTTTCCCTACCCCTAAACCCAACCATGAATAAATTATTCCCAAAACTGGAGGGGAATAATAGCTGAATAACAATCATATAAAAGTGCATGGACCTATTGTAACTGTAAACCTAACATAAACAGTAAACATATTCCTTAATGCTGATTGGAATGTTGTTCCAGGATCAACATTGATGTTAATCCAGGAACATGTCCTACTTGATGAAATCAGGTTGGTGATACATTTATCCAACCAATGTCAAACAATCCATTCTGAACTGCAGACCTTATTCTTAAACAATGCAGGATGTGTTGTTCAAACGTGCTTGCCAAACGAGATTTCAACTTCTGAAATCTTAAATTTGGTGTGAATATAAAAAAAAATACTTTCATTTCTACGGTGGCCAGGAAGTGCAAAACAACATTACAAAGTGTGAAACACTTTTACCACAATCGAGACAAATTTACATTTTGGAAAACATTTTTACCTATCATAAGACACAATTACATAGGAAAAACGATTTTACCAAGGACAAAACAAATTTATATTTTAGAAAACAAATTAACAAGACGCAAAACACTTTAACCAGTCCCGAAACTAATTTACAAAGACAGATTCTTTACGTAAAGGGAATGTACCAAACACTGGAAGTGACGCGACGAAAGGGATGTTGTTGTCACTGATGGTGAGCTCGGTAAATTCGTGTTGTGGAGTAAATGGCGTAAATAAAGTTTATGGTGACCGAACAAGGACTGCGGTCGAGGGATGTTTTGTGGCAAACGCATGAGCAGCTTGACGTGGTTTTGCTTTACGTGAGGTCGATGTTTCGAGTTTCCAAAAGACGCAGACCAGACGTAAACACCAGACATACTGCATCAATGTGTTCAATATTCGTGTTGTGGAGTAAATGGCAAAAATAAAATTTATTGTGACCGAAACAATATAACCAAAATGAACCTAAAAAAATTATAATTTACATGTCATCAACGGGATTCAAACTCATGTAGTCAAAAGGTTCAGAACATGTCTCAATCAACCTATCTAACTGAGCTATTCATGACTTAAGATGAAAGGGTCAGTTTTATTCATGTAAATTATAAATATTTTTTTGGTTGATTTTGGCTATATACTGTTCTGCTACACAAATGTTATAACCAATAATGTTTACAATAACTTTGACACCAAGAAATAAGTATCTTTATTTGTTGTGGGCATGTTTTCTTGCTGTGAAAAAGTGACGAATCTGCCAATCTGCAAAAGTGAATAGCTTTCATCTGGAAAGGGACACTAGTTAAGACGGTCACCAGTTAAACCGTAACACCGGCTTCATTCAGTTTACTTTTAATCGTCCTCATGCAGATGCTTACACCGTGTAGACTTGACATCATGTCCATGAATTCAGTGTAAGAGTGGCCCTCATTAAAATATTGAACACATTGATGCAGTATGTCTTTTGTTTACGTCTGGTCCGCGTCTTTTAGAAACTCCAAACACCGACCTCACGTAAAGCAAAACCACGTCAAGATGCTCATGCATTTGCCACGAAACATCCCTCGACCGCAGTCCATGTTCGGTCACCATAAACTTTATTTACGCCATTTACTTCACAACACGAATAAACTTTTGGTGAAAGAGCCAAAGAATGAGGTAGAGATAGAGGAAGAAACAACGTAGGGCTCCTCTAATAAGTTTCGTGATACTCCCAAGTGCTTTACTCTTGATGTTGCACCAGGGCAAGAAACATCCCTTTCGTCGCGTCACTTCCAGTGTTTGGTACATTCCCTTTCCGTAAGGAATCTGTCTTTGTAAATTAGTTTCAGGACTGGTAAAAGTGTTTTGCATCTTGTTAATTTGTTTTCTAAAATGTAAATTTGTTTTGTCCTCGGTAAAATCGTTTTTCCTATGTAATTGTGTCTTATGATAGGTAAAAATGTTTTCCAAAATGTAAATTTGTCTCGAGCGTGATAAAAGTGTTTCACACTTTGTAATGTTGTTTTGCACGTCCAGGCCACCGTACATTTCACATTAGAATTTTTGCAATATTCGAGAAATAGCCTATTAAGTTCAAATACACACTCATCGGCTTTAACTAACAATCCTAATTTTAAAAGGTTATAGTGGTTTAAGATAAAAGTCACTACAGCGATGCTTCCTATGAATGTGTGTCGGCTTTAGTATGTTCACCGCTCTTTATCCTCATCCCACCTCTCTCACTCTCATTCTCTTTCTCTAATTTGTCACAGGCAGAAATCAAAGTGCTGGAGGCTTTTATACAGTCTGTCTTTCATCTGACAATTGGCAGTGTCGAGAGGTAGGCACGTGTGAACAAAAATGCAAAGCCTCCAAATGAGCGATCCTGCTGTTTTTTCCTCATCTGCTGCCCTAAACACCACCAAATTTCTCTATCTCTGTCTCCCCGCAGTATTGTCCTCACTTCTCGCTTTTCTCAAGTGTTTCACTTATCACACCTATTGCAGACTTTCTGTTTCCTGGCTGAATGTTAGGAGATAATATGAACTGCTAAAATGGTAAGCGGAGAAAATTGTAGTAGCATACAGTAATTTAGAGTGCGATATAAAGTATAACTGAGAAGTCATTATTGCAGCTCTACTGTTTTGCTGCTTTTAGTCAGTATTTTCACTTATATAGCAGTGGATTTAATATTGTTATCCCTACAGATTTTACTATATGAATTCACACATTGCTTATTGTGACCACTTAAAGGCGCTGTGTGTAAGTTTTTGACTCTTCTAAAGCATAAAAATACCATAACATATTTGCAGATATTTAGGAAACATGCTAAGTGAACATTCTTGTTTATCTGAAAAACAATGCTGAAGTCAGATACTCTGCTTTGAAAATGTCCATTACGTGCCGGAACGTCTGTCTTTGTTTTGATCATTTAATCCACCCAATGCCAGTTTAGCCAATTATATTTCATTCATTCAGTCAGAAAGGCTCTCAAAGTACGCATCCATGACTGAAATGTGACCTCCGGTAGACAGTAGCAGCCTCCTAAATGAAACGCAGATTCAGAGTTCCACATGAGGTGTTTATTAAATTGCAAATAATATAAATATTATGAATGTAAACATTAGGGTTTGCAGGTTAGACTGCAACCCTGTCTCCCAACAATACACTATGTGCCGAGATTTGCAGTGATAAGCAATTTGGCTGTTTACACCAAACTAAATTCAGAGGCACAGAATAGTGCACTCACTGCACTCCAACAAAATGGTAAGGTTTACTATATAATTAATACATATTAAACCTCCCGTAGTATGGCAATACATGTCATGTAAAATGGCTCAACAGTCAGGCACACTGCTGTTGGTGTCATCAATCTGGCAACCTGCGTTTGCATTTGTTTTTAACTAGTTTAACCACTGGGTGTCAAACTTAACTGCACCTTTGATGTGACTCATCTCTGTTCCTTCCAACAAATTAGAATGAATTGTTCTGCTTTAGTGAGAGCCGTTTTGATGGTTTCTTGAATAAATGTCAAAAAATAAAAAATGTAATTAAAAAACTTCTTTCATTGTGTTGTTTCCAACCTAATGACCGACTTTCTTCTCTAAATCACAAAGGGAGCTGTTGTGCGTGTCTCTCTCTGTTACTATGACTGCAAAATGGACAGAGAGTGTCATGATGGATGATATAAGTGCATAAAACTATTGATTTTCAAAAAAGAGATAAATATATATTTAGGTTTAATACAATACAAAATTCTAATATGATCTTAAAGAGACGTGACCCCAACAATAGAATAAATACATTGCTACATTGCTGTTCATTCATTCAGGTCAGTCAAGATGTAGAAGTTTTTCCTTCAGCAAAAAATAAGGAAGATTTTTAACGGAAACTGATCCTTGATGATTCATAGCAAGTGAATTGCAAGCATGCACGTGTACAGCTATCAACACTTTGACATTAAAAAAAAACATACTGGATAAACTAAACGATTACATGTGGCTATTGATGATATATTGATTGAAATCAATATGAGGTCTGTATAAAAAGTATGATTACGTTTGATTGAACAATGGTAAGATTATCACAGATTCCCAAATTTTGATGTACAGTTATTATAAATATCATAGACCTGATGTTGTAAATTAGGTTAATTAAGTTAATAATGTTTGGTCTAAAGCCGAAACAGTCTAAATACAGACCTAGAATACATCTAGAATACCCCACACAATTTTTTAATGTTTTTGAATTGCAATATAGGAGCTTTATCTGTCCTCCAATTAGTTTTGATGTTAAAAAGATTGAAAAAGTGACTTTTATTGATTTTTAAAAAATAGTTTGAAGTGATATATTGTCTGGGTTGGTATTGCAATTACGGTACAAAACCTGGAAATAAACTGCCAGTATTATTTCTTTTGGTTTACTGACTTAATTCTCAAATACAATACATTGTTTTAATATATAAAAATATCAATAAAATGTCTTTATCATGTCTTTAAGTTTGTTAAACTGCAGTTGAATTTCCAAAGTCAATCAGTTGTATTGTGCCTAATAGTCCATGCATAACTTGCACACCAACTGTCAGGAACCATGGCTATTAATTTTGTTACCTGTAAATGTTAATGTTGTTTTAACTATCAAAATGTATTGTTACCATTGACTTGCAATCTATAATTCCCCAAGGTGAATGAATGATCACATTTTAAAATTCAACTCAATGATAAATAATGAAATATTGGACATTTATAACTAGAGTGATTCTTTTATGACTTGCTGTGAGTTTGTGCATTGATTAAGTGGTTGACATAACACGAAACTTTACCTTTAAGTTTGCAGGTGGTTCAAGACTACAACTTCTTTAAACTCAATTGTGCTAACTCAGGCGGTAAAAAGAGACGTTTGATGGTGAAAGAGCGAAAGAATGAGCTAGAGATAGAGGGAGAAACAGCGTAGGGCTCCTCTAATAAGTTTCGTGATACTCCCAAGTGCTTTACTCTTTTGATGTTGCACCAGGGCAAGATTTGGCAGGAGTTAAGCATAATCCAGGAGACTATAGGAGATGTACTCACAGACAGGGTGGAGCTCCGCGTTTGACAACTTTCTTTATCAGGTAGTGAAAAAGAAAAACAGAAACCTTTTGGTACTGAAGAGACTTATGCAAGACTTCCATGACGCATATTCACAGCCAACAATGATACAGCTCTGAAAAAAAAAAAATTGTTATGTGAATTTGCTATTAATAGGTACATGTTTTGAGTAAACTTGCTTACTGCTGATAACTTGTCTCTAAAGTATCTTGTCAATATTTGTTGTGAGAAAACATCAATAGTATATAAAAGGTATATCGCTTATGATTGCTTGCGGCTGGTCCTGCATTATCCAATTTATGATTCACCAATCAGACGATTCCTAAGCCACTATATATATACCCTAAGTTCCTACTTCTCCTCCTCTCCTAGATGGGTGGCACGGACCCAGTGGACCCACTGTTGCCTCACAGCAAGAATGTCACTGATCCTAGTCCTTACCAAGCCAGCCGAAGTTTCTGTGTGAAGTTTACACGTTCTTCTCGTGCTCACGAAGGGTTTCCCTCGAGTTCCCTGGTTTCATCCCACCATCCAAAAACATGCAACTTAATTGACTAATTCAAATCGGCTCCATAGACATGCTCCTAGTAAGTAGTCATCTCTTAAGAGAAATCACTATCTTATCATTAGTTACAGCAGGGGAGTTCTCGAGATCTACCTGAGCTCAAACTCTCCTCTCGCCTTTCAAATGGGAGGGAGCCCCGGGCTCGAGGATCTTATGAGCTCAGGGCTCTCTCCCGGGACAGCATGCCAAACTAGCTTTATAATCAATCATCAAGTAAGTGTGAACTCTTGAAAATCCTTTAGTGGTATGCCTCAATTCTGAATGGTCAGTCGTGACATTCCAAGATATTTTATCCTGAGATAACAACTGCTAAATTATTTTGTAAATAACTGAAAAAAAACAACATTAAATTTAAGATACAAATTATACCAAAATGAAATTTGTTCATTTATTTATTCATTCATTCGAGGATTGGGTTTAGTGTTGAGGTAGGGGTAGACACTAATAAAATAAAATTAATGCATAATTCAATGAATAAATACTTCTCATTAACTTCCTATAGCAGCTGTATCCCTTCTAGCAGCAACTACAAGAGATCCGAGCTGCTGGATTTACTTCACATTTATTTATTTTTAGGTAAGCAACTGTTTTATGGGAGAGGAATTTAGAAAATATTCTAGTAACATAAACAGTGTGTTTTCTGCAGTACAAAGCAGACCGTCCAGTTATTTTGAAAAATAATTATTATTGCCATCTCCATAGACATCCGCGTGTATTTTAAAAACCTTAAATGGTATGTTTTGCCTGCAGTTATGTGTATTTGAATGTTTGAAACCTAAAATATATGTTATTTGTTTGAAAGCATGAATAAATCTTTTATTATGACAAGCGCTGTGCACCTCTTTCTGTTCCTCAGCACACGCAGTCAGATTTGTATTTTAGCAGTTGCTGACGTGCGCTCTGAACGTTCTAACCATTGTATGCTTCTGGGACCAGCCAAGGTTGATTACAACGGTGTGATTGACTGTTAAAATAATAAAAAAAATAGTTTATTTGCTGGCACAAATGTGTGAGCATTTTAGCGACTTGCAACGTACACATGCAATGTTATCTATTGTAGAACCGTTAATGATGATACTACAGTACCATTTTTTGTGTTCAACAGAAAAAAAGAAACTCACAAAAGTTTGAAACCATTTGAGGGTGAAAACATAGTGATTTCACTTTAATTTTGGGGTGAACTGTCCTTTTTAATGCCATGTGTAAGCAGTTGTCGAAGATTGTAAAATTACTCTGAACTGCATTTCTGCATTCATGATGCCCTCTTGTTTACTCGCACAACTCCAATAAAACAGTTTCATATCTATACTTCAGATTGTGCTGCACCATTTCATTGACATACATTGAGTAAAAACAAGAACAGGCTGCTTAGAAAAGAAAGGACTGTCTGCAGAGGCATGATGGCAATTAATTTCGCTCACATATAATCCATACGTCTGCCAAGTGGCATGAGGATGGATTTTCTCTGTGCTCCACATTTTCCAGATTCTCGACTTCAAGTCGCCTTCCAATAATCTAGGATTACACCTGCAAGATAAAGTCAAAAAGGCGATCCATCTTCTTTAAGGGGTTTAATCTTTTATGGAAGAGACTGGATTATTTCCTCGGGTAAGGCTTTATGACCGGACCTAATTCCCAAAGAAGTTTCTGTGCCGGTCCACGCTTCTTCCCAACTCACCGTATCTCCGTCTCACCCACTCGCTTTCATTGCACCTGGGATGTTTGATTAATGGCCACCACTTGACCCGTTATGGCAACACTCTGCCAAAAAGCTAAGATTAAGTGGCAATGTCGGACCTGACGGGGCCCCTGCTGCTAATTTTATGTGATGTATGGAGGTAATACTGCTGGAAGATCTAGACTGGGGAAACAGGAATCCCGGCCACCCTGTTTGACCGTCATGCACTTACTGACTATGCGGAAACTTTCTGGTTCTACCATATATGTGTGCATGCAGTACATGCATACATCTCTGTCTCAGTGTGGTATTGTATTAAAGGACTCTTCTGCTGTCAGTGCTGAGGATGCAAGTTTTCTTTTATCCCCTAAAGCTATAGAAAAAGGCGGCACAGTGGCTCAGTGTTTAGCACAGTTGCTTCACAGCAAGAAGGTCACTGGTTCAAGTCCTGGCTCGACCAATTGACATTTCTGTGTGGAAAGACATGCGCTATAGGTGAATTGGATGAACCACACTGGCCATTTTGTATAAGTGTGTTAATATGAGAGTGTATGGGCATTTCCCAGTACTGGACTGGGGCTGAAAGGGCATCCGCTGTGTTGGCGGTTCATTCTGCAGTGGCAACCCCTGATAAATAATGGACAAAGCTGAAGGAATGAATGAATGAGGTAAAGAAGACACAAATAAGCGTATGGCGTTTTTTCAACTACAGCTGATTTTTTTTATGCACCGTGAGGTTGGTTGGTAATTATAACTAACAATTACCTTTGGTTTTATGAAGGTCAGAGCCATCTATTATGTTTTCAACATTTATACCAATAGATTGGAAGTCAATGACAAGGGTAAAATAATGCAATTTTAAAATGTAAAAATAGAAATCATTAAATTTAAGGACAAAAAATAATTTAAATGTTTATTCAGCACCGTTAGCGTATTTTGCATGACTATTTTGCATGACTTTTGCATGACTATCCTTTACTTTAGATTTTGTTTTCACCATGACCAACAAATATGTCTCTTACACACTAGTCAATAGCTGTGTTTTGTGAAAAAGTTTGTGTTTTAAAGATTTAGTATGTAACATTTACAACTTTAATGGTTAATTAATGCAAAATGGCTCACTATAAGATTTCCAGTGCTGTACTTTTGAGATATTATCTAACGCCACAAAAATCATATCTCATCCAGTTTTAGATTATTACTGTAGTAGATTACAAAGAAGAACATATGGAAATACCAACACTGAACACAAAACTGGATCCAGATCTAAGCATACAGATTTATGAATAATATAATAAATAAATTAATTAATTAATTAATAATAATAATAATAATAATAATAATAATAATAATAATAATAATA